>JAIUZE010046862.1:0-2500 GCA_022085475.1 Heliosperma pusillum | reverse complement strand
CGTCTTGAGATTTTCCGCTAAATCGTCAAATCAGCACGCCGCGGCTTGTGTCAAGGTGAGCGAACTCTCCGTATAGCAAACCGGCTACTGGGCACCGAATAACTTTGTCGCGTACTAGTCCCTTTGACGGCCATCGATTGTGGCCTTAATCAGCCTAGCAAGCCGAATCTTTCCGAGAGGCAACCGAGGCAACGATTCTCAAAAGCCAAATTCCGACAAACCCGTCATAGCAGGGACATCCGACACGAGTTGCTTGGGGACAATATTTTTTTTTTTTTACGTTGAAAGTGCGTCACCATGCACCCCGTCTCGGACTGATCGGTCTTACACGTTGGCCTAGTGCACCAGCCACTATAGCCGTCGATGCCGAGAACCGTCTTTTTCGGAACCCCGAGACGTGGTGCATGGGAAAAAAAAATAAAATCTCCATGAAGAGGTATCACCATGCACCACGCCTCGGATCGATGGGTCTTACACGATAGCCATGGGCCAGCAGCCCCTAAAATCACCGTTGCCCAATCCCGACTCGGACGGGACCCCGAGACATGATGCATGGAGACCACCGAAAAAAAAAATATTTTTCGATGGGGGGGTAGCACCATGCACCATGTCTCGGCGTCGTGGGCATAGCATGCCCACATCCTGCCCTTGACCCTCGAGCCCTCACTACCCCCTATAGAGGCTTATTTGATAGTTTTGGTCTTGTAGCAGGAAACATTGAGTGTGCAGAATAGCGATACGTTTTTGTATCGCTTGTTTGGGGTATCAAATGAGCTTTGTTTTGGGCGTGTGATACGGCGTTGGAAAGATAACTTGGAGTACTTGATGCTGGGCCCAAGAATTTCCTGATTCCGATCATTTTTGACGGAGTTATGGCCCTCGGAAGACGGGTCTTTTTCTGCCGGCGGGTCTGCTGCCTAGGCCTCGGCTCTGGGGCTCTTTGGGGGTGCAAACAGGGTGCCCACTAGGAAAGGCCTGGACCTATGGGTAGGTAACTTGGAGTAGTTATTTTTAGGCTCAAGAAAAACCATTTTACGGGTTGTTACGGTCCCGGAAACCGCGTCGGGGCGGGCGGGGTCTTTTTGGCTATGCACCGGACACCCCCAAAGGCTTGGGTTGGGTACCTTGGGTGTCTTTCTCACCACCCCACGCCCATTTTGCATCCTAATATCACATTCCCAATGGTTTTGAGGCTTTATGGCACGGGCAAAACCGTCCGAAACCGGAGATTACCCTTTCGGGACACCTTGCACTAGGTAGTACTTGGGTGGGTGGGCAGTGTGTTTGTGTGTGGTGCATCACATGGGACAACTACTTACTCAACATAACACAAGGAGACCATAGTAGTACCTTGTGCTCTTGTTTCCTTTGGTACCTTTGGTTACGCGGGATGCATCCCCGTTGGTTTGGGTTACAGTAGCCTTTCTTAGCATTTTGTTCGGGACCGATCCGGGAAACCGTCTCCGGGTGACTTGTGGGTGCCCATGACAAATTGTGGTTAACTTAGTGTCACGGTGGTCGGTAGGTGTGCCCATGGCCTAAGGATGGTGCATATGCCCTTGGCTTGGTGCTCGTGGCCTGTGCATGGCGCATCACTGCCAGGCACCTAACCTCAAAAATGCCTAGGCATGGCATGCGTGGGGGGCGCCCTTGGTGCGTCACTGAGGGGCAGCTAACCTCAAAATGCCTGGGCATGGTCATTTTAGGGGGCGGCCATTTTACCCATGGCACGCCTGTGACCGAGCACTTGTGCCCATGGCCTACTCATGGCAAGCCTGTGACCGAGCACTTGTGCCCATGGCCTAGGCATGGCACGGACATGGCCGAGCACTTGTGCCCATGGGGGCGTGCATGGCACGCACATGGCCGATCACTTAGTGCCCCATGTCCGAGCAAATGGTGCCCATGGCCGAGCAATGCCCAGCACTTGGTGCCCATTGCTAACCCATGGCCGAGCATTACCTAGCAGTTGGTGCCCATGACCGAGCAATGCCCAGCACTTGGTGCCCATGGCTTACCCATGGCCGAGCATTACCCATCACATGGTGCCCCATGGCCGAGCAATGCCCATCAAATGGTGCCCATGACCGAGCAATGCCCGGCACTTGCTGCCCCATGGCCTATCAATGCCCATCACTTGGTTCCCATGGCCGATCAATGCCACACACTTGGTGGCCATGACCGATCAATTCCTAGCACTTGGTGCCCCATGGCCGATCAATGCCCAGCACTTGGTGCCCTATGGCCGATCAATGCCCAGCACTTGGTGCCCTATGGCCGAGCAATGCCCATCACATGGTGCCCATGACCGAGCATTACCTAGCACCATGTGCCCCATGGCCGAGCATTACCCAGCACATGGTGCCCATGCCTTACCGAGCATTGCCCAACACATGGTGCCCATGGCTTACTCATGGCCGAGCATTGCCCAACACATGGTGCCAATGCCTTACCCATGGCCGAGCAATGCTAGGCACATGGTGCCCATGGCCTACTCATG
>JAIUZE010046861.1:5000-7500 GCA_022085475.1 Heliosperma pusillum | reverse complement strand
CGAGGCCACAGGCTACTGACGAGCTTAATTTCGATGGTGAACAGATCACGCCCGATAACCGTCTTGAGATTTTCCGCTAAATCGTCAAATCAGCACGCCGCGGCTTGTGTCAAGGTGCGCGAACTCTCCGTATAGCAGACCGGCTACTGGGCACCGAATAACTTTGTCGCGTACTAGTCCCTTTGACGGCCATCGATTGTGGCCTTAATCAGCCTAGCAAGCCGAATCTTTCCGAGAGGCAACCGAGGCAACGATTCTCAAAAGCCACATTCCGACAAACCCGTCATAGCAGGGACGTCCGACACGTGGTGCTTGGGGACAATTTTTTTTCATTTTTTTTACGTTGAAAGTGCGTCACCATGCACCCCGTCTCGGACTGATCGGCCTTACACGTTGGCCTAGTGCACCAGCCACTATAGCCGTCAATGCCGAGAACCGTCTTTTTCGGAACCCCGAGACGTGGTGCATGGGAAAAAAAAAATAAAATCTCCATGAAGAGGTATCACCATGCACCACGCCTCGGATCGATGGGTCTTACACGATAGCCACGGCCAGCAGCCCCTAAAATCACCGTTGCCCAATCCCGACTCGGACGGGACCCCGAGACATGATGCATGGAGACCACCGAAAAAAAAAATATTTTTCGCTGGGGGGGTAGCACCATGCACCATGTCTCGGCCTCGTGGGCATAGCATGCCCACATCCTGCCCTTGACCCTCGAGCCCTCACTACCCCCTATAGAGGCTTATTTGATAGTTTGGGTCTTGTAGCAGGAAACATTGAGTGTGCAGAATAGCGATACGTTTTTGTATCGCTTGTTTGGGGTATCAAATGAGCTTTGTTTTGGGCGTGTGATACGGCGTTGGAACGATAACTTGGAGTACTTGATTCTGGGCCCAAGAATTTCCTGATTCCGATCATTTTTGACGGAGTTATGGCCCTCGGAAGACGGGTCTTTTTCTGCCGGCGGGTCTGCTGCCTAGGCCTCGGCTCTGGGGCTCTTTGGGGGTGCAAACAGGGTGCCCACTAGGAAAGGCCCGGACCTATGGGTAGGTAACTTGGATTAGTTATTTTTAGGCTCAATAAAACCCATTTTACGGGTTGTTACGGTCCCGGAAACCGCGTCGGGGCGGGCGGGGTCTTTTTGGCTATGCACCGGACACCCCCAAAGGCTTGGGTTGGGTACCTTGGGTGTCTTTCTCACCACCCCACGCCCCTTTTGCATCCTAATATCACATTCCCAATGGTTTTGAGGCTTTATGGCACGGGCAAAACCGCCCGAAACCGGAGATTACCCTTTCGGGACACCTTGCACTAGGTAGTACTTGGGTGGGTGGGCAGTGTGTTTGTGTGTGGTGCATCACATGGGACAAAGCCTACTAGTTACTAAACATAACACAAGGAGACCATAATAGTACCTTGTGCTCTTGTTTCCTTTGGTACCTTTGGTTACGCGGGATGCATCCCCGTTGGTTTGGGTTACAGTAGCCTTTCTTAGCATTTTGTTCGGGACCGATCCGGGAAACCGTCTCCGGGTGACTTGTGGGTGCCCATGACAAATTGTGGTTAACTTAGTGTCACGGTGGTCCGTAGGTGTGCCCATGGCCTAAGGATGGTGCATGGTGCTAGTGGCCTGTGCATGGCGCATCACTGCCAGGCACCTAACCTCAAAAATGTCTAGGCATGGCATGCGTGGGGGGCGCCCTTGGTGCGTCACTGAGGGGCAGCTAACCTCAAAATGCCTGGGCATGGTCATTTTAGGGGGCGGCCATTTTACCCATGGCACGCCTGTGACCGAGCACTTGTGCCCATGGCCTACTCATGGCAAGCCTGTGACCGAGCACTTGTGCCCATGGCCTAGGCATGGCACGGACATGGCCGAGCACTTGTGCCCATGGCCTAGGCACTTGGTGCTCATGGCCAAGCACTTGTGCCCATGGCCTGGGCATGACACGCACATGGCCGAGCACTTGTGCCCATGGCCTGGTAATGCCCGGCACTTGGTGCTCATGGCCGAGCACTTGTGCCCATGGCCTGGGCATGGCACGCACATGGCCGATCACTTGTGCCCATGGCCTACTCATGGCACGCCTGTGCCCGAGCACTTGTGCCCATGGCCTACTCATGGCACGCCTGTGACCGAGCACTTGTGCCCATGGCCTAGGCATGGCACGGACATGGCCGAGCACTTGTGCCCATGGCCTGGGCATGGCACGCACATGGCCGATCACTTAGTGCCCCATGTCCGAGCAAATGGTGCCCATGTCCGAGCAATGCCCAGCACTTGGTGCCCATTGCTAACCCAGGGCCGAGCATTACCTAGCAATTGGTGCCCATGACCGAGCAATGGCCGGCACTTGGTGCCCATGGCTTACCCATGGCCGAGCATTACCCATCACATGGTGCCCCATGGCCGAGCAATGCCCATCACATGGTGCCCATGACTGAGCAATGCCCGGCACTTGCTGCCCCATGACCTATCAATGCCCATCACTTGGTT
>JAIUZE010046858.1:0-11876 GCA_022085475.1 Heliosperma pusillum | reverse complement strand
CCTCAAATTTGCGGAAAGAAAAAAATAATTTAAATACAAAATGAAGGTGTCTGAAATAAAAAGGTCATTACAAAACGGAAATAATATTCTAAAAAGAATTATACAAGACGGGAGACATATCTCCCGTATAAATACGGAAATGAAAGAGGGTATAATAATATACAATCTAAGAACCGAATATAGGTCCAAGGTAATACTTCGCTCGCTAGTCGTCAATGTACCCAAAGTATGCATCACAAACCTGCCAACCGCATTAAATATAAACACGGAAGCCACAGTTAGTGGGGAGTAACTCCGAGTTCTCCCAGCCACGAACTGTCAAGGTTATATAAAACATGAATAACATAAAAGCAATGTATATGGGAAATACAAAACTTTAACATATATGATATGCTTTTCATGTTATGAAACAAATAACTAACATATAACCTATCATATGAAAGCTATCATGTGAATCCGATAATAAAACATAACTCGAGGTAGGGAAGCTGGTATGCTGGCTCAGCGGTTACCATGTAACATGGCCCTGATACACTCAAACCCTAATCAACACGTAATCATGTGAATCAGTTAACAATCGGGAATCCAAACTCTAGCAATCTTAGCCGGCTTGCATCTCACCTTCTAAAACTCATAGAATCATACATACATGAAAGACCAATACTTCTAACCAAAACAGGCATACAGTCTTAGAACCGTCAATAGTCGACCTTCTTGTAACTCGAGTCTATTAACCACAAGGTAGGAAAAACAATTCCTAGTCCTAGACTGATCAGACCTAGCGACAACAGCTATTCCATTCCCCGTCCCATGACATAACCGTCTATGAGAAACTCTACTAGGCGACCCCCTAAGCAGAGATGGCTAGTACTTAAGCTAGCTCCAGTCCCAAAACGGATCAGGCAGCCATGCCCCGACTTGGATATAAACCCACCAAGCCGAGACACAAAAGCTATCAAGCGGCGAACTATATACTCGTTAAAGACAGTACGGACCTATCAATGTCATGGTCCAAGATACTAATTTAGAATTAGAATGGTCAAGACGCCATATACTCATAATTCTCTATGGGTACTTAGTCAACACGACACCAACCATATAATCAAACAGTCACTGAAACAATTTCCTAACATGTGACTAATTGCATATAAATCATAATCAAATAACATATCGCCTCATATCTACTAAGGCTAATTCATTAATTAAATACAACCTTACTTAAAGACAAATCCCCGACCCGAGTCCCGCGACGGGTCATCAGTCAAAACGGGGCTGACTAGATCTTAGTTTGACCAAACTCGTTTGATCAAACCGGCTAGAAACAGAGTCTTTATCACATAGATTTAGACATAAAAATCAACATATTCATTACATGTTATTTTATTAAAACTTCTAACATGTGAAATATTAAATCTTACGAAAACCCGCTTGACTTAAAGTATATCAATTTAAACTACGATCTCGTATTATAATTTTTAACATGTGAGAAATAATAATTTTTATGAAAAACCTTTTTAATTAAATATTTTACTTATTAATATTTCCCACTTGCTAAATATTACAAAACACGATAAAAATGACGATAACTCAAAAACCGTCACAAGTCCCAAAGTGGGACCCACGGGCTGACTTTTGGGCCGAACCCAACATGGCCTGAATGGGCCCACGGGCCTGTTTGGGCTGTTTTGGCAGATTTTCCAACCTTTACTAAAACCGTTTCCTAATATTTCCCGCATGCTTTAACATAATTAAAACCCGTCAAAACAACAACCAAACAATCAAACATCAACACAACCCAAAGACCAAAACCCGGACCCACCAAGGACCAACCCAGACCGGCCTGGACCGGGCCTGAACCGGCCTGAACCGGCCTGGTTTGGTTCCGGTTCACAGCCCTCTTTTCCGGCCACCACCCTTAATCACACCAAATTGTTTCTTACATGTTTTAATTAATCAAACAACCATTTTAACAACCAATTTAACCATCCATCATACAAAAATCATTATTATGAAAAATCATCCAAATTCATCAAAAACAACCAACATGTTATAAATTCATAAAACACCATAATAACCACTACTTAACATGTTACTACTAAAAAAAATCATAAAATCATAATCATATGAACAAAACTAAAGATGAACCAAAACTAAAGAAAACAAAAGCTAATAAAAGCTATGTAACATATATTCGTCGAGTAACTCGGAATCGTTACCTTAGCTAGCTAAAATCAAGTAGCACCAAAATAATAAGAACTAAGAAAATAAGAAACCCGTCTTCTATTCTTCTCCTAAAATATACGAGTCACAAAATTCGTCTTCAAAATCTTCCCCTATAAGAAATGACAAGAAAAACATTATTAGAACTTAAAATATGAATTCCCATAATTAAAGTGTTGAAAACGATTTTGTCGGAATTGGAAATAAAACGTACTTGAAGATGGAGAGCGAAGAGGAGATTATAGAAATATAAGTTAGGACGGATTTAATTAAGAAATGAAGGTTTTATGAGGATTTTGCTCAAGAACGACGAAGAACTGATGAAGAACGACGAAGAACGTTCAAGAACGATGAAGAACGATTTATTTGATCTTAAGTTGATTTGTGGTAAAATGAAAAGGTGTTAGTGAGTAAAGTGGGAGTTGGAGTGCCGTGTAATATAGAGCAAAATAGTGAGTTGGGTTTTGAAATTGTTGTTATGGAATTGACTCGGTATAATAATTATATTACCGTAATTAATTAGATATTAAGTTAATTGAATTAAATATCAAGATATTATGTTATTGTGATGAAAAGAAAGAAAATATCAAGGTCTAAGAGAGGAGGGAAAACCGTGTGGTTTGGTGAGCAATCGGGTCTGATTTATCGATTTGCGTAATTTAAACTGACGGATCGATAAAGTTAATAAATATCTAGATATTATTATTAGTTTAATCAAAACAATTAGAATATCTAATTGTGAGTGGAAAACGATGACATGGGCGTGTGACTCATGCCAAAGTCGAGTTTCGATTTTGTTTCGGGATTTACGATGACGCGGGAATAGTTAAATGACGTTCGGTTAAAACCGTAAAAGTTATTCTTTAAATTCAGAATAAATTCAAAATAATTATATTAAATTACGATAAATTCCGATAAATCTTAATAAAAATAAATTAAATTTATTATTTTTCAAATATAATTTCGGTCTTTAAAATTACGAGGCGAGTCGGGAAAAGTAAACGAAAGTCAAAGTTGACTAAAAAGTCAAGAAAAGTCAATGATGACTTAAAAGTCAAGAAAAGTAAATGACGACTTAAAAGTCAAGAAAAGTCAATGACGACTTTTAAAAAGTCAAGAAAAGTCAACGACGACTTAAAAGTCAAGAAAAGTCAAAGATGACGAAAAACGTGATTTTCATGAAATCTCTCAGAAATTCCAAATACGAACGCGGAATTTCAAAATACGACTCGGAACAAAAATTTCTATTTTAAAAACTTAAGTTCTACTGAAAAGTGTTAGTAAATATTTTTACTAGAAAAATTGGGTACTTTTCGGGTTGTTACATTATTAAATAAATGACATTCATTCATTCAACCATAAATTAAATAAATTGCTGCAAAATTCATGCCAAAATCGTCCTAGATTCAATTCATGCTCATTGTAGCTCGATTTTTCCGGGATTTATTGATTTTTAACCATTAAAAATCACTATCAACATTTAAATCGCATTTAAATTCAAACTAATTAACTAAACTGATTTAGAACTCAAAATTAGTCACTACTAATTTTGTTGGTCATTAATTAGATTGATTTGATTTGATTTGCTAAATATTACAGTTTAATCATAACAATTATGAAATAAAACCAAAATAAAATATAAACATCATAAAATTTGAAAAAAAAAAATTTTGTACATTCTGGAAAATTTCCAGGAACTATAAAAATAAAAAACATTTGCCCAAAAAATTTAAATTAATTTTAAGTACAAATAGCTTTGTATTTAATGGTTTTATCAAATAAAAACATTAGATATAGTAAAACAGTGAAAAAAATTATGAAATTTCACCAAGTGTATCAAAATCAGAATGTCAAATGTACAAAAAAATTTCAAGACCAGAAATTGATGTTTCAATTTTATGAACATTATAATCTCATATTATCGACTTTTATCGTATAAAAATCAATGAACATGCAATACATAAGTAAAAATTCACGAAATTTTATATACAATATGTAAGAAAAGCATGTGAGATCATATTAAAATTTCATGGCCAGAATCAACATGAAACTATTTTTAGTTAACTTTTAACTCATAAAATGCATGTTAACTCGGTTTAAACGCCAAAAATCAAAATAATATAGCAAATTAATCCCTAAAATCACGAAATTTAACCACAAACATTTTGAGGTCAGTAGGTATACATGCACCAAAAATTTTGTCAGAATCGTATTTTAACTCAAAATCTTTGATTTATTAGTTATCTTATAACTTTAATAAAAATGTCCAAAATGAACATGCATGCTACAAGCTGCTCTGATAATAATTGAAAGTCCATAGACCTTAATTAGACTCCTCTAATTAGTTGCTAAATTACTTGTTAATTTAGTTTATAATGATCTATGTAACATGCATGCAAATATAAAGACATTTATATAAGAGAAGAAATTTCCTCACATTGATATGGAAAATATAAGGGCACAACAAGAACTCCTTCTTGTTGTTCTTGAGCTAATAATATGGATGAATACAAATAATCCCCAAAGTAGAAGATCTCCTCTAAGTTGCACCAAGATTAACCCAAATAATCTACCCTTATTATTAACTAGATAATAAGATAGATATTATTCTACTAATATTATGACTATATTACTACACTAGTAATACTTAGTAAATATTAGTGTTTGAGAGTTTTAGTAAGAATATGAGGTTTTTAGAGAAGTAAGGAAACAAAGCACAAAATGAAGTAAGTATAAAATGAACACAAGTGCTCATTTTATAGGCCATTTGGCCGGTCCAAATTGTCCAAATAAGGACTCTTATTTTGCATAATTTGATCACATGCATTAGAGTGGAGTGTTGTAGAACAAGTGATGATTGTTTACTACTTGTTATGTCACTTTCATAAAGTAACTAAAGAGTAAAAATAAGAACAAAATCATCACCATGTAACTACTAGCCCAACCGGCCACAATGGCCTTAGTTTGGTCCATTTTGATTTTTGATATTTGTCTTACAAATACTTATTGATCATATGGTTAATTATCTTGTATAATTAAGTGTTAATTTGATCATATAACAATTATATGACTCAATTAAATAAATAATATGTACTTAACATTTTAAGTAATATTTTACCATTATATCAATATATAATGGGTCCCACAATGCTTAGTTAATTTATTTTACAACTCCTTGTAAATATAATTAACTAATTACCTCTATCTCAAAACCTCAACTAATTTAGTAATTTAACGATTAATTACTAAGTTAAATCTTATTTAATCGTATTAAAATAAGATATAAATTTATTAGTCAATTATCGCATAATTGAAAAATAAGCTTAATCGAATTTGAGTTCTTAACTCAATTTCTAACAATTAACTCTCGTACATATCGAATATATGTAATGTACTAATTAACTGTATCGTATACAAATAATTAGTTACTATTTGGATTTCATCCTTTAGGTGTGACCGAAAGGGATCAGTTGATCACCGCCGTCAAACGACAATAACGTCAAACTCTAGTCAGCCAACCGTTATTGATTTACGTTAATCAACTGACTAATCATATATATAGTCAATAAATATCCCAATTATATTCCATAATAAGATTTATTATGTGGCGCACTTTTGTGGAGGACACCTACTCCAACATTAACGTCCATTTGGAACAGTTTCATTCCTTTATGAGCTGCGAAGGCGATTAGCAAGCGAATAGCTTCAAGTCTTGCTACAGGAGCGAAAGTCTCGTCATAAACAATCCCTTCTTGTTGATTATAACCTTGAACGACCAAACGAGCCTTGTTACGAACTATAACTCCTCAATCATCTAATTTATTTTTGAATACCCATCGAGTACCAATCACAGTTCGATTAGAAGGTCGTGGCACGAGGTGCCAAACCTTATTACGTTCAAACTGTTGAAGCTCCTCTTGCATTGCTACAATCCAGTCGGATTCTGCAAGTGCTTCTTTGATGTTGGTAGGCTCTATGGTAGACAAAAATGAATAGAATGAACAAAAGTTATTCAACGTTCGTCTTGTTTGAACTCTCTTATTCAAACTTCCTAGGATACTATCCATAGGATGAGAACTCTTATATTTCCATTTCTTAGAGTTCCTAGGCTCATTATCATCTGATGAACTATCACTTTCCTCAAATGATTCAGAATCAAGATTGGTTCCCCCTGAGTTAGACTCTGGGGTTATAGCTGAAGTTGGTACAACTTCAGTCACACCATCTTGATCCTGCTTCAAAGTTATAGCATCATCAGCTATAACTTCAGTTTCCTTTTCCTTGTTTTGAGAAGAGACATTCGTATCATCAGCAATTGTCTCAGTTCTCTGTTCAAGGTCATTTGCGGATTTATCAAGTTCATCATTGATTCCTTCAATAACTTCTTCATTATTATCTGGCTCGTCTTCCCTTGAAAGGCGAAAGTATGGATCATTCATGTCTTCTTCTTCATTCTGTTCAACTTGCTCAGGCACATTATCTTCATCAAATACAACATGAACACTTTCTTCTATGCACAAGGTTCTTTTGTTAAAAACTTTAAATGCTTTACTATGATTAGAATAACCAACAAACACAGCTTCGTCACTTCGTGGATCAAATTTGCTCAAATTACTTTTTCCATTATTATGATCAAAACATTTACTCCCGAAGCAACGAAGGTGAGCTATATTGGGTTTTCTCCCAGTTAAAAGTTCATAAGGAGTCTTTTTAAGAATAGGTCTAATCATAGCTCTATTGTGCACATAGCATGCAGTGCTAATGGCTTCAGCCCAAAAACTCTTAGGAAGGCCACTACACATGAGCATAGTGCGGGCCATGTCCTCTAATGTTCTATTCATACGTTCCACGACACCATTTTGTTGTGGGGTTCGTGGTGCAGAAAAGTTATGTCCTACACCATTCTCCCTACAATATTCTATAAAAGCTTGATTATCAAATTCGGTGCCATGGTCCGTACGAATGGAAACTAACTTTTTATCAAACTTGTTTTGGGCAAGCTTCATTAGTACCACAAACTCATCGAAAGTTTCATCTTTAGTAAATAGAAAGATAGGCCATACATACCTTGAGTAGTCGTCGACTAGGACGAATACGTACCTTGATCCACCGCGGCTTCTGACTTTCATAGGTCCACACAAATCCATGTGTACCAACTCAAGTGGACGCTCTGTACTTACTACTCGCTTTGGTTTGAATGAAGATCTAACTTGTTTACAACGGGTACATGAGTCACACATCTTCTCTTGTTCAAATTTGATTGAGGGTAAGCCCTCGACTAAATCCCACAATTTGAGTATCTTTAAAAATTTTGGACTAATGTGTGCAAATGTCTTGTGCCACAAGCATGAATCATCCACAGTGACTTTCATGCACGTAAAGGAACTTGTAGTGACTTTGTTTAAATCAATCATGTACACGTTCCTCTTACGTAAGCCTTCTAAAACAACAGTACTAGTACCTTCAATTATGATGCGACAAACATTTGAATGGAAAACGACTTTATTGCCTTTGTCACATAATTGAGAGATACTTAGCAAGTTATGCTTAAGACCATCTACCAGATATACATTATTAATAGCATGTGAAGAAGATATACCAATCTTACCTACACCGATTATATTGCCCTTCTTGTTATCTCCAAAGGTGACCTTGCCACCATTGAAGGGCTCTAGTGAAAGAAAAAGATTCTTGTTTCCGGTCATGTGTCTCGAACAACCACTGTCGAGATACCATAGATTATTTTCTTTCACTATTATCTGCAAGAGAATCAAATACAGCTTTTAGGTACCCACGCTAAGTTGGGTCCTTTGTGGTTAGTGACTCTATGTATTTGATCCTTCTTAACCCATACTTGTCTAACGATTCTTTTCTTCTTAACATAGGGTTGTCTAGGTTTATTATAGTGATTATTGTTACGACGCACATTAGGTTTAAATGACTGCTTCTGATTCACATAAGATTTAGATTTTGAAGGTACATATGAGTAATCGAAAGCTATGTCATAAAACCATCTGAACTCATTATTTCTAACTTCATTACGTTGAGAATCAGGTTCAGACTCATTAATACTAGACACGTCATGTTCTTTAACAAAATCAGTTTGATTTTTATTGTCATTGACATATTTAGCACAATTATCTTTATCATGACCATTGTGACCACAATAATTGCAAATAAGATATTCTGAAAGATTAACATACTTCCTTCTTCTGAAATCACAGTCAGAAGGAGTGGATTTGCACTTATCATGGTCTCTACGACTATAACATTCATGACCTAGACCCATCTTCATGTTATTGTTAGACCGTTCAGTAAGGAAGTCTAAGACCTTCTAACTTCCTTCCCATTTATCATGAACCTTTCGTGCATGCAAGAGCAACTCCTTTAAAGACTGAATTTCTTTTTCACAAAACGAATGGTCTACATTCGAGTCTTTGGAGGGATTGTTCTTTTTAAAGTTTTCACGAAAATCGTTAAAGCGTTTGTTCAAGATAAATTTCTCCTCATTGTGTTGATTATTGGCTTGGGAGAATTCAGCCTTTATATCTTTCAATTGCTGAGAAAGAAGAGAGTTTTCTTTCTTGTGATCAAGAATAGCAACTTCCTTTGCCTTAGGTTCAGATCGTAAAAGCTCATTGACTTTCTTTAATTCTAAAGTTATAGCTTCATTAGCTATAACTTTGACTTGAAGATGTTTAATGTAGAGTTTTAACTCTGAGATTATAGCTTCATTAGCTATAACTTTAGACTCAAGAGCTTCTTTCTCAACATTTGTCATGTCTGAAGTTATAGCTGAAGTTGCCATAACTTTAGACTTGAGCTTTTTCTCTTTAGCCTTTAGAAGTTGGTTTTCCTCATCAATGTCGAGGATTTGTTCTTTAAGATCTTTTAGTTCAAGACTCTGTTCATGACAATGATCTAAGGCTTCTTCAAAATACTTAATTAAAGACTTCTTAGATAAATTCTTAACTTTCTTTTTAAGTTCAAGATGACTAACCTCTTCATCATCTTCTGAATCTGGCTCTGAATCTGAGTTGCCGACAAGGCATAATTCGGATTCACTTTCATTGTCATCGTCAGAAATTAGATCAAGACTGACGTTGCTTAGAAACAGGTTGGCGACTTCTTCTTCCCTTGACTCGTCGTCTTCTGTGTCAAGATCTCCCCAGCAATAAGCCATCATCACTTGCTTGAATTCCTTCTTGGTTTTGTCTCGTTGATTTTTGTCTTTGATTTTCTTCCATGTGGGGCAATCCTTGATCATGTGATCATTATCCCCACATTTGAAGCAACCACGACTTGAGAGAGACCCTTTTGACTCAATTGGCTTCTTATAAGATTTGTTGGTGTTATTGTTAAACGTTTTCCCTTGTGGTTTATTAAAGATTTTTTTCTTAAAACGTCTAGTAAATAACACTGATTCATCTTCAAGATCCGAATCTTGTCTTTCACTAGATTCGGCTTGTAAAGCCACTTTCTTGCTATTACTATCATTTGCCTCATCTTCATCAAGAGTAATCTCGTGAGCCATTAGGGTTCCAAGTAGCTCTTGATAAGATAGGTTAGATAGATCTTTACATTCCTCAATTACCGTCACCTTAGGTCTCCATCGTTTAGATAGACTTCTAAGGATCTTCCTGGAAATTTCCTTGGAGTCAAAAGTTTTTCCAAGATTTTTCAATTCATTAATGATACTAGAGAAGCGAGTGGACATGCTGTCAAGCGATTAATTGTGTTCCATAGAGAACAATTCATATTTTCGCATCAGTAGTGCAATACGTTGCTTTTTGACAACAGTTGTCCCCTCATATGCTAACTCTAGACCATCCCATATTTCTTTGGCAGTAGAACTAGATGAGAAACGATCAAATTCAGTATGAGTCATGCCGTTTTGCAACAGACTAATAGCCTTTGAATTTTTCTCAGCTTTCTTATAATCTGCCTCATTATAGTCATCTTCTTTCTTTTCGACGCGAGTGCCATTAACAGATCTTATTAGGGCCATTGTTAATGATTAGCCAACACTCCTAATCGTTACCCTTTATGAAATGGGTCATCATATTTTTCCATAAACTGTAGTTCTTCCCATCGAATACGGGACACTTCAGATGTTTGGAATCCATTAAAATAAAATTAAATGCAGCGGAAAATAAATAAAAATAAAAGGATAAATGGATCAGACTCCTTGCTGTAAGGCAATCAAGAGCACGAGGCTCTGATACCAATTGTAGAGTCTATTGATCGAATACGAAAGAGGGGGGGTGAATTGAGTATTAAAAACTAGCCCCACTTTTTCGATTTATATGATATGTAATTAATTATTTGATCTTATGAATTAAAACCAACTAATTAATTAATCAAAGTAAGCGTGAGTAACGAAATAACGAAAAGTAAAGAGAGTAGAGAGAGGCACACGGATTTTTGAAGTGGTTCAGTTTCACACGTTGAAACCTACGTCCACTATTCTCGATTAATAATTCTTAGTACCTTTCCACGGATTACAAAAATTATCAACCCACTCGTATAATCAACACTATGATTATAACTCAAGGTGAGTATCGCTAAATACTCTATAATATCTTACGCTAATAAGAAAGTACAATATAACTCACACAGATTCCCGTTAAAGAATTGTAAGCTGATAATGATGTACTACTATCCAATAACGTATTTGTAACAACCCGAAAAGTACCCAATTTTTCTAGTAAAAATATTTACTAACACTTTTCAGCAGACTTAAGTTTTTAAAATAGAATTTATTGTTTCGAGTCGTATTTAGAAATTCCGCGTTCGTATTTGGAATTTCTGAGAGATTTCATGAAAAGACCGTTTTTAGTCATCTTTGACTTTTCTTGAGTTTTAAGTCGTCTTTGACTTTTTCTTGACTTTTTAAAGTCGTCATTGACTTTTCTTGACTTTTAAGTCGTCATAAACTTTTCTTTACTTTTAAGTCATCTTTGACTTTTCTTGACTTTCAGTCAACTTTGACTTCCGTTGACTTTTTCCCGACTCGCCTCATAAGTTTGAAGACCGAAATTTTATTTAAAAAAATAATATTTTTAATTTATTTTTATTAAGATTTATTAAGAGTTATCATAATTTAATATAATTATTTTTGAATTTATTCGGAATCTAAAGAATAACTTTTACGGTTTTAACCGAACGTCATTTAACTATTCCCGAGTCATCGCAAATCCCGAAACAAAATCGAAACTCGACTTTGGCATGAATCACACGCCCATGTCATCGTTTTCCACTCACAATTAGATATTCTAATTGTTTTGATTAAACTAATCATAATATCTAGATATTTATTAACTTTATCGATCCGTCAACGAAGATTTCGCAAATCGCTCAAAATCAGACCGATTCCTCACCATACCACACGGCTCCTTTGGTCCTCTCTTAGGCCTTGATATTTTCATTACTTTTGATTACAATATCATAATATCTAGCTATTTGGTGTAATTAACTTAATCGCTAATTATATTTAATCAATTACCGTAAAATAATTATTAATCGCGAGTCAATTCCGTAACAACAATTTCAAAACCCGACTTCCTAATCCCTCTATATTTACACGGCTCCCTCCACTCCACTACTCACTAAAAACTTTTCATTTTTCAACAAATCAAATTAAGATCAAATTATCA
>JAIUZE010046857.1:0-11751 GCA_022085475.1 Heliosperma pusillum | reverse complement strand
GCTTTCATATGCTAGGTTATATGTTAGTTATTGTTTCATAACATGAAAATCATATCGTATATGTTAAGGTTTTGTATTTTCCATATACATTTCTTTTATGTTATTCATGTTTTATTAAACTCGACATTTCGTGGCTGGGAGAACTCGGAGTTACTCCCCACTGACTGTGGCTTCCGTGTTTATATTAATGCGGTTGGCAGGTTTGTGATGCATACTTGGGTACATTGACGAGCTAGCGAGCAAAGTATTTACCTTGGACCTATATTCGGTTCTTAGGATTGTATATTATTATACACTCTTTTATTTCCGTATTTTTACGGGAGATATGTCTCCCGTTTTGGATATTTCTTTTGTATAATATTAATTCCTTTTTGTTATGAACCTTTTTATTTAAGACACCTTTGTTATGTATTCTCATCTTTTATTTAGTTTAATTATTTTTTTTCTTTCCGCAAATTTGAGGGTGTCACAGTTACACTCGTAATAACTGAATTTACACTTATAAAAAGGCTAAAATCACATAAACTTGTCTTGAAATTTCATAAATTCAAATTTATATAGTCGAAATCAAATTTTAGTTTGAAGTTACAAAAATAATGGTTGAAGTTACACTCGTAATGACTGAAGTTATACTCATAAAAGGCTAAAATCACATAAACGTGTCTTGAAGTTTCATAAATTCAAATTTATGTAGTCGAAAATCACATTTTAGTTTAAAGTTACACAAATAGGGGCTGGAGTTACACGCATAAATCTCAGAAACTCAAAAGTGCTCAAAAGTGATTAACTAAAGACTAGAGAGAGAAAGTTAATTAATTAGTGCATAGGTAATTGATTTGTGTTAAGTGTGCTTTTGTCTCTACATTCTCATCCATCAATTTCCCTCATCCAATGGCTAGGATGAGGACTCATGGACTCAAAAAAAAGGTGGACTCATAAGACCCTTTCTCTCTCTCTCTATCTTTCTCTCTCTCTATAGGCGGGATCTCGTGAGTTTAGTTCTTACGATGAGTTTGTACTAATAAATTCTCAGCCATTGGATCCTACTTAACCAACGGCTTGTATCAATACTTGGATTCTACGTATAATAATAATAAATATAATAGGAAAAAGTTTAAATAAAAAGAAAACAACAAAGCTGACGGCGGAAAGAAAACAAATCATTCATCATATTTTTCTCTCTCTCTCAAAAATCAATAATTCTCTCTCTCTCTCTCTCTCTCTCTCTCTCTCTCTCTCTCTCTCTCTCTATCTTTAAAACTCTCTATTAGCTACGTCACAAACAATTATCTTCGATAAGCAAACCAGCAAAAAAATCCAGAATTACAGCATGCAAAACGAAGGAAACAATTCGATAGTTTCTATGGATACAGGTAATAATCTATCGAATGAAAATTAATTATCATATGCTCTTATATCGTGAGGATAATTATTGATTTCTTCACTTTTTAAAGTTGTTTCGCAGTAATTCAATTTTTATAGTTATAGTTATTGTTATTGCATGGTTATTAACCAGAAAAGAGGTCAAGTTATAGTTGTTCTTACTGTTATTAAGAAAAAAAGAGGTCAAGTTATTGTTATTGTTGTTGTTACTGATATATTAAAAAAAAAAGGTCAAGTAATTGTTATTATATTATTGTTATGTTATTGTTATGCTAGTGTTAGTGTTATTGTTATTGTTATGTGATACATGAATCCTCTTACTGTTATTGCTGTGTTATTGCTATATATGAATCACGTTAAGGTTATTGTTACGTTAGTTGCTATGTAATTCTTATTGATCTCGTCATACATGAATCGTCGTACGACACAATATTAATACAATAACACAGCAGTAACAACACAATAACACTGCAGTAACAACACAATAACAATACAATAACACCACAATAACACCACAATAACAACACAATAACACCATAATAACATTAGAGTAACACTTAGGTAACAGAAAATTAAAACTAAAAGGCAATTAACTGCTGACATTCTCTATTAACTGCTGCAATTATCTGCTAAAATTAACTGCTGCAAATTTCTCTAATTACTTATAAATACTTCAGTAAAGTAATTAGAAAAAAAAACACTGCAATAACACCACAATAATACCACATGAACACCACAATAACACCACAATAATACCACAATAACCCAAGAGTAACACTAGAGTTACAGAACATTAAAACTAGAAGGTTTATTGATTAAAAATATTTAATTTTTTAAATTTCAAAAAATAAATACCAGTTAAGTAATTGATTGGTACCTTTTCAAGGTAATTAACTACTGCAAACTTCTCTAATTCCTATCTAGAAAAAATAACTGATGACATTCTCTAATAACTGCTGCAAACTTTTCTAATTTCTTATAAATACTTGTATCAACAATCAAATTTATTCAGTCATTCTCCAAACGAAAAAAAAAAACAGGAGACCAAAATACCGGTAGTTTACATTACTCTGCATAAGGTAATCTCCTATCTCCTTTTATTTTATTTTTTATGTTATCCAATTTTTTAATACTTTGATATCTGTTCTCAAGGCGTAAAGGATAATGTATTCCATTGTTCAGAATGAGTTCCATAACAGACAATAACCAAATATCTCCATTAGAGGAAGCACTGGATAAAGCAAATAAGAAGATATAATCGCTTTCCATAGAAATACTGGAGGCCCTAACAAATGTTGAGGCGGCTGAGGCACGTGAAGAGTACATGCAAAAAGAACTGGACAGTCTCGAGGCACAAATAAAGTTTCTTGAGGCGGAGAAAGATGGTATGCGTAGGCAGTTGGAGGAAAACCAGTACTGTGACAACCCTCGCGAATGCGGAAATATAAAACATACAAGCATGTGAATTATATAGCGGAAATGTGAAGTTTTAAAAACTTTTATACATGCAAGTTAAATAAAACGAGGAATGTCAAAATATTACAAACTAAGTGCGGAAAATAACAAAGAGACGAAGTCTCTCAAAATGTTAACAAAGAACACGTGTTTAGCAAACAAGCTAAAATCGTCTAGAGGTGAAACTTCCAGGGACAACGCCCGCTAGCTCACACCCGAACCCCAAAATATCATAGCCAAAAAGTCATCCATTGCAAGCAACCTGTTCATTCATGAAAAACATGAACGCCACAGTCAGTGGGGAGTAACTCCCGGGTTCTCCCAGCCATATCACATTAAACGTACATATAAGGAAATACCAAAGTAAAATCATGCATATATAGATATACATGTGAGTTACAATAAGAATAGATAGGCAATCATATATATAATGATAAGATCATGTGGAAATCAAATCCGTAACCATCATGTTATTCAAAGACTCGGGGAAGACACTCTTAGGCCACCGAATACGCTCACTAGGGCTTGCATCTCACCGTTAGCGGTATAAGATTGATAAGATTGAGACTCGACAGACAAACCAAGTCAAGTCATGCGATGATCACAATAAATCCAACATATTATTATCCATTCACGAACCAAGACATTGACGGTGTCCAATCATGCAATGACCATGAATAATATCATGAAATCACGCATTCAAAGACGACACAAGACGACATCTCTCACGGTAAATGAAACGCACTAGCATCATGTACATGGCAAGTATGATTAAAAGGCATCCACGGGATAAAGCATTTCCCTGAAAGCATACACGATAAAGCATTTTGCGTATGTAGACTAATTTCCTCCTGGTAGCACGACGATAATAAATATCCGGTCCTAGTCTAAACCTGGCCAGGATCTCGGAATATAACTTGTTCCGATTCGACATGCGATAAAGCGTTTCGCATCCAAGACTCGGTCTTACAATATATATGCCGAGTACCCCAAATTCGGTAGATCAATTCACGAAAGAGGCGGAAAAGAGCTCAATCCTCATAACAAGCGTACGCTACATGCAAATAACACATCCTCGCAAGTACACAACATTTGACGGCCGGGTCGATCAACGCATAGCGTTCAACTCCCAACAACGTCGTCGTATGCCCACTACACATGCAATTAAGCAGTAGGATACCTCTCAGTTCCGACATTCCAGCCTTACGAACGGGAAGGTAACCAAGGGAATGAGAGTACAAAGCACAAGACAAAATAGTGCTCAAACCTTATCATTTGTAAAAACCTACTCAAAGTGGGAACATACCAAAAACCGTCACAAAACATGTGAATAGGGAATCATATAAGTTTAAATATGATAAAAATGAGTCAATACATGATACATAAGCATTAGAACAAGTTTATGAAGCATAATGAATAAAAACATAGATCACCTCTCCAAAACAAGGTTGTTTGGAAACCAACGAAAACAAGGGTCCACTTCAAACGGTCATAACTAGAGTTATAGATATGGGAATGCAAAAATTCCAAGTCGAGGTGATAGATTATCCTCTTACGGTTCCAACGAATGGTCACAAGCCCCAAACAAGCAAGTAACGAAGGAGATATGATCATTCTACCAAAAAGGGTCAGTGCAGTGAAACTGCACAAGTCACGACCGTGACTTGTATTTCACGACCGTGAGATGTGTTACCAATTCACCCGAGAGCCTTCAACAAAATCAATCCTATCATTTCCAATTCTCATAATCCATTTCTAATAACTATCAACAATCAATATTCATCATCAACAATCATCAAATAACAACAATCATCATCCATAACATGATTCCTACTTACTAATCGTATTCTAATACGATTTCTAGCATATAAGAATGTAAAACACGTAAATGATATCGAGTAACCCTTCACCGTTACCTTTTCGCGTCTTTAAACGGTTTCTAAACCTTCCTAGTCTCCACCTACATACAGTTAGATAATAAAAGATGAATATCATTCACCTAGAGAAAGACGGATAATTTAAAAAGCGAGAAAGACGGTACTTTTAATATGAATACGGACAGAGGCAGGTAAGAGGAGAAGAATGAGACGAACTTACGCGAATTTGAGCGAGAAATGAACCAACTATGACGAATCTAATGTTGGATGAAAATGGAGGCAAGGTTTTTGGTGTTTATGGTGAGGAAGAAGAAGGAAATGAATTGTGAGGAAATGAATTAGGTTTAGGGTTTGAGGGAGTATATGTAAAGGGTGAGTCGGAAAAGTCAATGAAAGTCAAAGGCGGCTTAAAAGTCAAGAAAAGTCAAAGACGCCTTAAGACGGGATTCTCATGGAATCTCGCGGAAATTCCAAATACGAACTCGGAAATTCTAAATTCGACTCGAAACTTTATATTCTAAATTAAAACTTAAATTTGCTGAAAAGATTTCGTAAAATATTTCTACTAGAAAAATAGGATATATTTCCGGGTGTTACATACTCCGCGTCAACGTCCTCTTCAATCAAGAAGTAGTCTTTGTCGGGATCTTGGAGGTCACCACCTACAAATAGATAATAAAAGATGAATATAATTCACCTTTGAGAAAGACGGATAAATTGAAAAGCGAGAAAGACGGTAATTTTATTACCAATACGGATAGAGGAAGATGAGAGGGAACGAATAAGACGAACTAGAGCGAAATTGAGCGAGAAACGAACGAGTTATGACGATTCTAAACTTGGAAGAATATGGAGGTTAGGTTTTGCGGTTTCTTGGTGAGGAAGATGAAGATGTTGAGTTGTGAGGAAGTTAGGGTTAGGGTCAGTATATGAGGAGTAAGTGGAAAAAGTCAAGGAAAAGTCAATGACGTCTTAAGACGTGATTCACTTGAAATCTCGCGTAAAATCCAAATACGAACTCGGAAATTCTAAATTCGACACGGGAAATTTAATTCTAAACTAAAACTAAATTTCGCTGAAAAGTATCCGTAAAATATTTTTACTATAAAAATAGGGTACATTTGCGGGTGTTACACCATCTATGCCAGATGAGACTGATGAGGCTGTACAAACCAAAGAAAACGAAGTCTCTAAGGAGGTAGAAGATCTGAAAGATACCACTGACAAGGTATGAGACATTCCCCAAAAGAAGGATGACGAGGTGAAAGAATCTATCAAAATTCAAGTCCCATTTCCTCACCGTCTAAGAAAGACCCATAAGGAGACTCAATTCAGTAACTTCATGGAAGTCGTGAAGAATCTCAAGGTAACTGTTCCATTTACTCAAGTAATAGCCCAAATCCCCTCCTACACTAAATTTATGAAGGACATTTTAACTAAGAAGATGACCTTGACCGATGTTGAAATCATAGCATTCAGCACTGAGTGTACTCCTCTTTTGCAATAATTGTCAGATCCGAACAGTTTGTTATGTTCGTTAAGTTAGAAATCAGTTTTCTTTATTTATTTACGACAAACAAAGTATATAAAATAGGATAAAATGAAGAATAACCAATAAAAGATTATTCAATCATTAAATATGGATTATTGAAGATTAAAAATCGGTTTTTGAAAAGGGTTCGAAAAGATCGAGTTTTTATTTGAAAATGATATAATCTGCTAGTGTAAACTAGATAATTAATGTTCAGATCTACCGTAATAAATCGATTAATATTAATTATTAACGATCCGAGACGGGTTGTAAACCAGATCTGGGAGAACAATCTAAGAAGGATCCTTAGAAAAGGCGCACAACGTTGTGCGTGCCTTCTAAGCCTCTTCTGAATTATGGGAAGGTTAAAACGGTTATCCAAGACTAACATATATGGTGTTTAACTCATTGAGATCGTTTGAGTTACTCGAGCTGGAAAGAATTTTGTAATCAAATATGCTCTCGTCAAATACGAGTCCGAGGAGGAGTATATATGAGTTTCATGGCATTCGAAGGCTTTTCACATTGCCGATGTTCAATCAAATGTCATTGTGTGAACATCGCCACCCGCACACCAAATTGTGGACATAAGACGGTCTAAAAGCCACACTCGAGGGCATAAATACTTTTTGAAGACCAAATCGATTTAGTCGGCCTGTTTCATTTCGATGAAGGTCTCGAAACGATCAATTTGTGATCGAATAAAGTCGCCACCAAGAAGTTATGGGGTGCTTATAAACCATTCGAGTCATCTTTATACCTTGGTCAAAGAAAGCACAAAGTAGTGTTGATACAAATACTAAAGATAAAGACTCAATCCCTTTAGCATCCTATGTCTGGGATGAATTGTTTTCCATGTATATCGGCATCCGCTATCCAAAGATCCGAGTAAGGGGTGAGAGTATGTATTGGGAAGCTCTTTATTCGAACACCAAATTTCCCCTTCTCGAAGCGGCCTCTACTAATCAATCTAGGTCGTTTAAGTGTAAGAGTTGATAAAATGCTTAAATTCATAAATATGCATCCATGAATTTATCCTAAAAAGCAAATTTTTATTAAGTCGGTTTATTTATGGAAGTACAAAGTTATGTTGAAGTTGGATTTTAGATTAATTAACATGCAAGAAACAGAAATTAAACATGCATTTACAAGGGCAAACTTATGAAATTTAATATGATCCTTTTAAAATTAGAAGGAGACAAAACCAGATAAAAAAAAGGATTTGAACAAATAACGAAAATGAAAAAGAAAGTAAGATGAAAGAGAAATTTGAAAATAGGATAGTTGGTAGTCAACAGGGCGATGGATGCCTTGCCAAGCCTAAAAGAGGCGCGAGGCAATTTTCGTGAAGACAGACTATGGCCAAAATATATTTAAAAAAAAATAAAAATAATGGGTAGGCGGAGAGCAGCCTATTGAGGCGCAAGCGCCCCAGCCTCATGCAAAGGAGGCGCAAGACATCTGGCAGGCTTTTAGGGTGCTATCGAAATAGATAAAAATGATAAAATAGAAGAAATGTGATTTGAAACATTGTAAGTTTTGAGTGTTGCTTGCGTAAATCTGGATGCTTACTACTTCACAAGTCATATCCGACCATTGTGAAATTAATGAAGAAAATTGTTGATGAAAATTCTGTAACAACCCGAAAAGTACCCAATTTTTCTAGTAAAAATATTTACTACGGAGTAACACTTTTCAGTAGAACTTAAGTTTTTAAAATAGAAATTTTTGTTCCGAGTCTTATTTTGAAATTCCGCGTTCATATTTGGAATTTCTGAGAGATTTCATGAAAAGACCGTTTTTAGTCATCTTTGACTTTTCTTGACTTTTTAAGTCGTCTTTGACTTTTCCGTGACTTTTAAAAGTCGTCATTGCCTTTTTCTTGACTTTTAAGTCGTTATAAACTTTTCTTGACTTTTAAGTCATTTTTGAATTTTCTCGACTTTTAAGTCGACTTTGACTTCCGTTGATTTTTCCCGACTCGCCTTGCAAGTTTGAAGACCGAAATTTTATTTAAAAAAAATAATATTTTTGATTTATTTTTATAAAGATTTATTAAGATTTATCATAATTTAATAAAAGTATTTTGAATTTATTCGGAATTTAAAGAATAACTTTTACGGTTTTAAACCGAACGTCATTTAACTATTCACGACTCATCGTAAATCCCGTAACAAACTCGAAACTCGACTTTGGCATGAGTCACGCGGCCATGTCATCGTTTTCCACTCACTTTAGATATTTTAATTCTTTCGATTAAACTAATACAAATATCTTAGATATTTGTTACTTTATCGTTCCGTCAACGGAGATTACGCAAATCGTTTACAAAACTGACCCGACAAACACAATACCACACGGCTCTCTTTCCCCTCTAATAGACCTTGATCTTTTCATTACTTTTGATTACAATATCATAATATCTAGATATTATTTCACTTTATCGATCAGTTAACGAGAATTACGCAAAACGCTCGAAATCAGACCCGACAATCACAAACCCACACGGCACACTTACCCACTCTTAAGCCTTGATATTTTCATTATTTTTCATTACAATATCATAATATCTTGATATTTAGTTTAATTAACTTTATCGTTAATTATATTTAATCGTGTACCGTAAAATAATTATTAAACGCGAGTCAATTACGTAACAACAATTTCAAAACCCGACTCTTTATTTTGCCTATATTTACACGGCTCACATACACACTCCACTCACAAACAACTTTTCATTTTTACAATAAATCCAATAAAGATCAAAATATCACTTTCTTTAATCGTTCTTCGTGTTCTTCGTCGTTCATCTTTTGTTCTTCATCGTTCTTGAGCAAAACCTTCATAAAATCTTCGTTTCTTAATTAAATCCATCCTAATTTATATTTCTAGACTATCCTCTTCGCTCCTCATCTTCACGTACGGTTATATTTCAATTCCGTCAAGATCGTTTTCAACACTTTAATTATGGAAATTCATATTTTTAGTTCTAATAATGTTTTCTTGTTATTTCTTATAGGGGAAGATTTTGAGACGAGTTTGGAGACTCGTATATTTTGGGTGAAGATTAGTAGGAGGGTTTCTTATTATATACTTCTTATTATTATTTTGGTGCTAATTGTTTTGGCTAGCTAAGGTAACAATTCCGTTTTACTCGACGAATTATGTCACATAACTTTTAGTTTTTATTCATGTTATGGTTATTTATGATTTTAGTAGTAACATGAGATGATATGGAATTTTTATGTTGTTTTATTGTTTTTGATGATGTTTATGTTGTATGGAATTTTTATGTTGTTTTATTGTTCTTGATGATTTTTATGTTGTATGGAATTTTCATGTTGTTTTATTGTTCTAGATGATTTTTATGTTGTATGAATTTTTATGTTGTTTTGGTGTTCTTGATGAATTTTGATGATTTTTATTAAGTTATGATTTTTATGTTGTTTAGGAAATTTTTCATATGTTAGTGTTCTTGATGAATTTTGATGATTTTTATTAAGTTATGATTTTTATGTTGTTTAGGAAATTTCTCATATGTTAGTGTTCTTGGTGAATTTGGATGATTTTTCATAATAATGATTTTTGTATGATGGATGGTTAAATTGGTTGTTAAAATGGGTGTTGATTAATTAAAACATGTTAGAAACAATTTGGTGTTGTTGTAGTGGTGGTGGCCGAATTGGTGGCACTAAACCGGACCAAACCAGACCGGTCCAGGCCGGTTCAGACCCGGTTGGGTTGGTCCAAGGTGGGTCCGGGTTTTGGTCTTTAGGTTGTGTCGATGTTTGATTGTTTAATTGTTGTTTTGACGGGTTTTAAATATGTTAAGCATGCGGGAAAATATTAGAAATCGGTTTTAGTAAAAATTGTAAAATCAGCCATTTTAGCCCAAAACAGGCCGTGGGGCCCATTCAGGCCCATGTGGGGTCCGGCCCAACTCAGCCCGTGGGTCCCACTTTGGGACTTGTGACGGTTTTTGAGTTATCGTCATTTTTATCGTGTTTTGTAATATTTAGCAAGTGGGAAATATTAATAAGTAAAATATTTAATTAAAAAGGTTTTTCATAAAATTATTATTTCTCACATGTTAGAAATTATAAGACGAGATCGTAGTTTATTTTGATATCCTTTAAGTCAAGCGGGGTTTTACGTAAGATTTAATAATTCACATGTTAGAAGTTTTATTAAAATAACATGTAATGAATATGTTGATTTTATGTCTATGTGATAAAGACTCTGTTTCTAGCCGGTTTGATCCAACGGGTTTGGTCAAACTAAGATCTAGTCAGCCCCGATTTGACTGATGACCCGTCGCGGGACTCGGGTCGGGGATTTGTCTTCAAGTAAAGTTGTATTCAATTATTGAATTAGCCTTAGTAGATATGAGGCGATATGTTATTTGTTTATTACTTATATGCAATTAGTCACATGATAGGATGTTTTTCCTGTGACTGTTTTATTATATGGTTGGTGTCGTGTTGACTAAGTACCCATAGAGAATTATGAGTATATGGCGTCTTGACCATACTAATTCTAAATGAGTAGCTTGGACCATGACATTGATAGGCCCGTACTATCTTTAACGAGCATATGGAGTTCACAGCTTGATAGCTTTTGTGTCACGGCCTGGGGGGCTTATCTCCAAGTCGGGGCATGGCATCCTAAGAGTTCCGCTTTGGGAAGGGAGCCAGCTTAAGTACTAGCCATCTCTGCTTAGGGGGTCGCCTAGTAGAGTTTCTCATAGACGGTTATGTCATGGGACGGGGAATGGAATAGCTGTTGTCGCTAGGTCTGATCAGTCTAGGACTAGGATGTTTTCCTACCTTGTGGTATAGCCTCGAGTTACAGAAGTCGACTATTGACTGCACTAAGAACTTATGCCTGTTTGTAGAAGTATTGGTCTTTCATGTTTGTATGATTCTATGAGTTCTAGAAGGTGAGATGCAAGCCGGCTAGGATTGATAGAGTTTGGATTACCGATTGTTAACTGATTCACATGATTACGTGTTGATTAGGGTTTGAGTGTATCAGGGCCATGTTACATGGTAACCGCTGAGCCAGCATACCAGCTTCCCTACCTCGGGTTATATTTTATTACCGAATTCCCATGATAGCTTTCATATGATAGGTTATATGTTAGTTAACTGTTTCATAACATGAAAAGCATATCATATGTGTTAAGGTTTTGTATTTTATATATACATTGCTTTTATGTGTTTCATGTTTCATTAAACTCGACATTTCGTGGCTGGGAGAACTCGGAGTTACTCCCCACTGACTGTGGCCTCCGTGTTTATATTTAATGCGGTCGAACAGGTGGTGATGCATATTTTGGGGTACATGACGAGCTAGCGAGCGAAGTATTTACCTTGGACCTATATTCGGTTCATAGTTTGTATATTAGTAGACACTCTTTTATTTCCGTATTTATACGGGAGATATGTCTCCCGTCTTGTATATTTCTTTTGTAGAATATTATTTCCGTTTTGTAATGACTTTTTT
>JAIUZE010046856.1:0-10376 GCA_022085475.1 Heliosperma pusillum | reverse complement strand
AGTTTGTATATTAGTAGACACTCTTTTATTTCCGTATTTATACGGGAGATATGTCTCCCGTCTTGTATATTTCTTTTGTATAATAGTATTTCCGTTTTGTAATGACCTTTTTATTTTATGACACCTTCGTTATGTATTATCATACTTTGTTTATGTATTTAAATATTTTTTTTCTTTCCGCAAATTTGAGGGTGTCACAGATTGCGGACATTTTTAAAAACCGTTAGAAAGAGAACAATTCGTAAAACTTCGGTTGGAAGTCGGTTTATTAGATTTCATGTGATTCTAGTTATTTTATTTTCCTCAATGATTGGCTAGAGTTGAGAACAATCATATGATTATTCTAGCTGTAGATTAGTTTCTACATGCAAAAATATGGTCCAAAATTATGAATAAGTTTGCATTTGAGTTGATTTTGCAGTGAGCCACATAACACACATATATCACATCACTTTTATTACTTATCAAAACATTAACCCTCTCAAACCACTTAAAATGCCTCTTAAAACTAACATAAACCGAGAACTCAAAAGCCTTCAAAGTTCCTATGATTTGAATAAACGACTTCGATCAAATAATTAAGTGTATTTTCCTACCAAAACCGCTGCCACATCCAAAGTTTGGGAAACATATTTCTTCAAATACCCAATTCTTAAATTAAAAAAAAAACCAATGTAGCATGTCATTTCACATCTGCCACAGTCATGGCTACTGTATCACAAACAGAAAATAAAAAGAAATTGGATTGTGAGCGAAAAAAAAGAAGGGGGTAAAAGAAATTGAAAAAGAAAAATCAAGTGGAGGTTGACAAAGGGGTAGAGGCACTTTAAAAAAAATTGTTTGAACAAAGGAGAGTTCAAAGGTGATCATGAATTTGATTGAGGGAAATAATTCAAATGTTGTCATTATTCACGATTGGATGAATCACCTCTAGAAGAATTGACATGTGTACTTACACGAGCTAATGCTCTATGCCACAAAACAACCGAATGTTGCATCTGGTATCATTTCAACTATCGTTACCCCTATGTAGAGTCTATTGATCGAATACGAAAGAGAGGGGGGGGGGGGGGGGTGAATTGAGTATTAAAAACTAGCCCCACTTTTTCGATTTATATAATATATAATTAATTATTTAATCTTATAGATTAAAATTAACCAATTAATTAATGAAAGTAAGCACTTGTAACGAAATAACAAAAATAAGAAAGAGACACACAGATTTTTGAAGTGGTTCAGTTTCACAAGTCGAAACCTACGTCCACTATTCTCGATTAATAATCTTTAGTACCTTTCTCCGGATTAGAAAATTATCAACCCACTCGTATAATCATTTATGATTATAACTCAAGGTGAGTATCGCTAAATACTCTATTTTATCTTACGTTAATAAGAAAGTACAATATAACTCACACAGATTCTCGTTAAAGAATAAGTAAGATTATGTGATGTACTATTATCCAATAACGTATTTCACGTGAGCGATTGATAATTGAATATTTGTATGATTTTAATCCCCATTTTAGGCTCGGTTTTGTATGTCATTTGTGCTTTGTTAAGCCATTTTATGAGCTAATGTCGTCTTCTAGGCGAATTCCATGTTTAAACCTGTTTTGTAGGGAAATAGACGTTTCTACGCCCTTTTTCTATATTTCCGAGCATTTGCCTAGAACCCGACGATTTGTGAAGCAAGCTTGACCAAGTCAAAGGTACTCCAAGAAGGTTCACTAATCAAAAAGGAAGAAGAAGTAAAGACGATTTCGCGGTTGTCAAAAGATCGATCACTTAGGCGAAGAAATCAACATTTTACCTCAAACCCTATCATCAAACCCGACTCAAAAGGTTAATGGGGATAATGAAAGTCAATTCAAATGCCAAGGGAGGTGAAACGAAAGTCAAAGCGCCAAGAACACTATATACCCGATCGGGTATGTGGTGAACCCGATCGGGTATGCATGATTCTACGCATCTTCTCTTCATCTCCCTCTCTTTAATGCAAGGCTTAATGGCTTGTTTAATGGGCATGAATCTGGACACATTTGGGCAGCCTCTCAACCCTATAAATAGCCTATGCATCACACACAACTAACATGTACAAACACTTCTCTCTTTTAGTGTCTTTAGTTTAGTTTTTTCTTTCTTTCTCCATTTTTTAGTTTTAGTTTTAGATCTAGTTTTCTCTAGTCTAGTTTAGTTCTAAGTTTCCTTCAATTGTAATTGTTCTACTTGTAATTGGAATTCTAGTTTCCGGGTTTGCATTTTCCTATTCAAGTTCCTATTCCATTTTAATCTTTGCTCATCCTTTACGGTAATCCTTATTCTTGTTTTTACATTATAGTTTCATTTTATTTTAGTATTTCCTTTATCATGTTTACCATTCTTTGTTTTTTAATCTTAGTTTCCCTTTCATTGTTAATCATGCATAAGTAATCTTTGTTCTAGGGGAAGGGTTAACATGTCTAATTAATTTATAAGTATAAATTGATTCCGGGTAGAATTGTTTTAGTTGTCTTTATTTCTTGTTTGATTCTCATGATAAACTTTGATTTAAGGCCTTAATCAATTGTTTATACTTGTTAATTTCCGTCTCAAGGGCGAGAGTCGAGATGAAAATTAAAGGACTGGCAAGAATAATTTAATGACCTAGCAAGGCTGAAAAGACGTTAGGACCCGTTAAAAAGTCGGTATGAATCCGAAAGGAATATACCATTTAAAGACTTGGACAACTATGATTTTTCTAAACCCGTAATCAACTTTGCTTTTAAATTGATTAGCATGTGAACCCTGATCCCTAGATCCTTTTCTTTGTTGTATTGTTATCATTTTTATTATAGCATTTATTAATTAGTGACAAACATTTGCAATTCGTACAAGATAGAGTTCTAACCATAACTATTCACAAGTATCTCTCTTTCCCCCCGAGATCGACCCCTTACATCCCCCCTTACTTCCCTAATTACATTAATTTGTTGTTAGCCTAGTTTGGGTTATTTATCTTTGATTAGAGTATGCGACAACCCTGTCAGCGATTGACAAAGAAGATGCACGGCTATTTTGAAAAACAAACACTAAAAATAATAAATATTTTGCTCAAGTTTTGTTCAAAAACGATTTGTAAAAAATCTCTCAATGTGTATATCAAAGTCGTTGTGTATGATTAAGATGAAAGGAGTATTTATAATAGAAGCATAGGAGATATAAAATCTAAAACCCTAGCTTAATATTTAAGAAAGATATTTATCTTTAATATCTCAAAATATTATTTGCTTTATCTTTTAGAAATATATTTATCCTTAATATCTCAAAATATTGTTGTAAAGATATATTAGAATCCTAGGTTACGGTAAATAAGGAAACACGCCTATGGTGGCCGAAATCCCTATCTCCACGAAACCCTAGGAGGAAACAAGCCTATGGTGGCCGAAATCCCTATCTCCACGAAACCCTAGGAGCACGCAACCCAAGGAGGCACAATCCTTGGTTTACACAAAACCCTAGGTGGCATAACCACTAGGTGGGCTTATTAGGTTAACAACAAATTGAGATAGAATATATCAGAAACCCTAGGTAGCATGACAACTCATAAGTTGTATTACTAACCAATAGAATCTCATACATACATCATCTATTAAAATTTTTGATAAATATAAAAATACTCTTTCTCTTTTTGAAAACATTTAGAATATTTATTTCCAAAATCATGCATCAACTTTTATCATCCAAAGTTATAGGTCCAAGCTATAACTTTGAACTTTAGTATGTAAAGTTATAAGTGAGTCATAAGTTTACAACCATAAAATCACTCTAATGGAATAGTTACCGAATGACGACCTAGACTATCTAATCTTCACAAAGATCTTCAGTATACAGATCATCTCTTCATCTTGATCACAAAGACCCTCCATCTTGAGTCTTGTGGTATTTGAAGTAGATCTTGCTTGAATTGTTTCTTTAAAGTTATAACCAAGGTAGCTATAACTTTGCATATTAACTTCCAAAGTTATACTTGAAGTTCTTATAACTTTGTCTCACAGATCTTGTCAAAGTTATCCCTGAAGTTCTTATAATTTTGATCTTTTTTCTTGTAATTGTCGTTAGCTATGATAAGACTAAAAACACACAATTACATGCATATGATATATCAAGTAAAGCACATTATCAAGTGAACACATATCATTATCAAAACTATAAAATAGGTCCAACAAATTTCCCCCTTTTTGATGATGACAAGTCTCTTATGATTTCTCTTATGAATGTGACTAAGTATAATTCCCCCTCAACAAAATACTACCAAAGTTATAGTAACGTTGATCGCAAGAATATAACAACTTAGCCAAAGTCATAACTTGAAAGCCTTTAAGAGATAACGAGTCTTGACAAGGAGTAAGCTTAAGCAAAGACTCAAATCATATCATTTTTCCCCCTCTTGGCATCATTGAAAAGAACAGAACAAGGATATAAAATGACTAGAATAACATACTCCAAGGCAAGAAATAGATATACAAAATACGCAACACTAAACGATTCATAGCAAGCAAAATCAAATAGTAAATGTCAATTAAAACTAAAAACCACAATTATAAGTGTTAGTGCCAATGGGCCGAATAGGATAATTGTTTAAGCCAAAATGGGCCGAATGGAATAAGTAGTTTAAGAAACAAACAAGCTACGACGAGAAAATCAAGGCAAATCGGGTTGGCGAATGATGTTGGGGTCAATGTAGTCGGGTCGGGTACGGTACTCAAGAGTAGAAAGGCGATCAAAGCACTTCTTCACGTGATTAGCTTGGGCGGCGAGGCATGAGTAAAAGTTCCGAACCTTCATAGATAGAGCCTTCGTCGCATCATAAATGGTGTGCATACGATCGCGCATATCTGAACCACTCTTCACCAACGCACCTCCTTCGCTAACCAAGAATTGCATCCGATCCCGTTTCCTAAACATCTCTTGTCGAATATCAACAACATTCCTCTCATTCTTAGCAAGGCAACTATTAACTCCCGTCATCCAACCTCTCAACTCGTTACTCACACCTGACCCTCCACATTCACGGGTTGAGCTAGAGCTCCCCATAACCACGGTTTTGACCACCTTGTCAACAACCGCATCGATTTTCTTGTCTTGCGCATCAAGGCGCTCCATTACCTTCCCCATAAACACATCCAATTTTGATTCAAGACCCGAAAAATCAGCCACATTCGGTTTCACAACAACCGAACCACCCTTTGACATAAAGACAAATTCCGGACCCAATGCTTTTATTTTCATGAATTTCAAATACATATCATTCATATCATCATTCAAATTGACGCCATAGCTAGTCGGATCAACAACCCCCTTTGCCTCAAGAACCCGAGACACCCACATCCCATAGGATAAGTCGAGGGTCGTATAGACTTTATCCTCGGTCACCAAAAAGCTAGTTTGAGAAATTCGAGAAAAAACAAGGAAAGCAAGGTTGACACGGTTAACTTCCAACCAATTCTTGACTACCCTCATTTCATAGCAAGCAATTTTATCCCGTCCACCCCGACGCGGAACCACTGTATTCCACAAAACATTCAACATAAATTTTAATTTTGGGGACAAATTCCCCGCCAACACAAAACTAGACAATGTAGCCCGATCATCAAAATACCTCTTAACTTCCAACTTAGCCGGGTCCGACAGTTCGTCCCATGACATACTCGGGTCAATTTTGATTAAATTATCAGGAACAAAAACAGAGTACAAAAATCGTCAATGGAAACCGAAACTGCGCGGCCATTTACCACGACATGCAAAACTCCTGATTGCAAAGAAACAGAAGCGTAAAATTGAAATACCTAGATTGGGTATATAGGACCCGAAACCTGAGACACTTGATCCCACTCTTGAAAATTCAAGAAATCGTTGAAGAATGCCAAAGCTTCATATTTTTCACACCACGCCGTCGAGAAACTACAACCTCCATGAATACCGTATTTAGCAACCCGGTTAACCAATTTTTGTTCATCCTTTGTTAAACGAAGCTTGTCAAGTCCGGATGCCGTTTCTAGAGGTGAAAACTCGTGAAACAGGCGGCGTTTTGTTGCCTTGATTTCCGTGTTTTCTTTGACCGTAGTAGCATCATCCTGTACCCTATTCTTCCTCTTATTTAGTCTACACCTTTTTGTACCTTCAAGAATCAAACCGTAAATTGGGTGATTTTTGGTTTGGTTTAGGAGAGAGATTAGTGGGCATGCATGGTGTTTGAGTTTTGGAATTTGAGGTGTTGGTATTTTTGGTAGTGGATCGTGTGGAAGCCATTGTTGATGGTGTTGATTTGATTTTTTTTTTAGTTGTTGTTGTTGATTTCGTGAAGAAGGAGAAGTTTGGAGAAGAAGATGTGTGTTGATGGTGATAGGGATACGTTATGGTTGGACCATTACAACTTTACTAGATACGTCTCGCTGCCACAAGTCTTGCAGACTTTACAGGTTAGAATCTCCTTTGCCACCTCATCATAGCTAAGAGCCCCATCAACCTCGCTCTCTCCGTATGCCCATCAGTCGCCGAGTGAAACGTCATACTCATATTCAATGACGTTCCCAATTAATCTTGAAGCTCTTTCCAAAATCTAGTTATGAATGTAGAATTTCAATATGAATCTCTATCCCTTGGCACACCATGAAGCTTCAAAATGTGCCACCTATAAGCATTTGCCAACTCCACCTTGCCCCAAGTATCCTTCCTCGGTATAAAATGAGCCAACTTAATCAAACGGTCAACAATAACCCAAATTATATTATGCCATCTAGAAGTCCTTGGCAATCTTACAATGAAATCCATGGAATTCGACTCCCATTTACACTTCGCACTTCCAACGATTTCCTTTTACCATTTGGTATTCTATGCTCGATCATCACCCTTTGGCATGTCTAACATCGAGCCACAAACTTCGCCACCTCCTTCTGCATCCCTGGGCAGCAAAATTTCTTCTTAAGGTCTTTGTAGAGCTTATCGCCTCCCTAGTGAGTACAATATGGCGAATAATGAGCTTCCTTCAAGATCTTATGCTTCAACTTCTTATCATCCGGTAAACATCATCTTCCATCCTAAGATTCTAGGATTAAGAAGTTGCTTAAATCGAACTTTATTATACAACTCCGACTCAATGGTGAAGTTCCCAATACTCCCTTTTGAATCACAAAGATACCCATCTTCTACACGTCCTCCCTTAGCCTCATCATTGACATTGTGACACCCTCAAATTTGCGGAAAGAAAAAAATAATTTAAACTAGATAAAAGATGAAAATACAATACAAAGGTGTCATAAAATAAAAGGGTCATTACAAAACGGAAATAATATTATACAAAAGAAATATACAAGACGGGAGACATATCTCCCGTATAAATACGGCATGAAAAGAGTATATAATAATATACAATCTAAGAACCGAATATAGGTCCAAGGTAAATACTTCTCTCGCTAGCTCGTCAATGTACCCCAAATATGCATTCACCACCTGTTCGACCGCATTAAATATAAACACGGAAGCCACAGTCAGTGGGGAGTAACTCCGAGTTCTCCCAGCCACGAAATGTCTAGTTTAATGAAACATGAATAACATAAAAGCAATGTATATGGAAAATACAAAACTTAAACATATATGATATGCTTTTCATGTTATGAAACAATTAACTAACATATAACCTATCATATGAAAGCTATCATGTGAAACCGATAAGAAAATATAACAAGAGGTAGGGAAGCTGGTATGCTAGCTCAGAGGTTACCCTGTAACGTGGCCATGATACACTCAAACCCTAATCAACACGTAATCATGTGAATCAGTTAACAATCGGTAATCCAAACTCTATCAATCTTAGCCGGCTTGCATCTCACCTTCTAAAACTCATAGAATCATACAACATGAAAGACCAATACGTCTACAAACAGGCATAAGTTCTTAGAACCGTCAATAGTCGACTTCTGTAACTCGAGGCTATACCACAAGGTAGGAAAACATCCTAGTCCTAGACTGATCAGACCTAGCGACAACAGCTCTTCCATTCCCCGACTCATGACATAACCGTACACAAGAAACTCTGCTAGGCGACCCCCTAAGCAGAGATGGCTAGTACTTAAGCTGGCTCCATTTCCCCAAAGTGGAAACAATGGCAGCCATGCCCCGACTTGGATATAAACCCACCAAGCCGGGACACAAAAGCTATCAAGCGGTGAACATATACTCGTTAAAGATAGTACGGCCTATCAATGTCATGGTCCAAGCAACTCATTTAGAATTAGAATGGTCAAGACGCCATATACTCATAATTCTCTATGGGTACTTAGTCAACACGACACCAACCATATAATAAAACAGTCACGGGAGAAACATCCTATCATGTGACTAATTGCATATCAATAATAATCAAATATCATATCGCCTCATATCTACTAAGGCTAATTCAATAAGTAAATAAAACTTTACTTGAAGACAAATCCCCGACCCGAGTCCCGCGACGGGTCATCAGTCAAATCGGGGCTGACTAGATCTTAGTTTGACCAAACCCGTTGGATCAAACCGGCTAGAAACAGAGTCCTTATCACATAGACATAAAATCAACATATTCATTACATGTTATTTTATTACTACTTCTAACATGTGAATTATCATATTATACCCAAAAACCCGCTTGACTTAAATGATAACCAATTAAACTACGACCTCGTCTCATAATTTCTAACATGTGAGAAATAATAATTTATGAAAAACCTTTTTAATTAAATATTTTACTTATTAACATTTCCCACTTGCTAAATATTACAAAACACGATAAAACTGACGATAACTCAAAAACCGTCACAAGTCCCAAAGTGGGACCCACGGGCTGAGTTGGGCCGGACCCCACATGGGCTTGGATGGGCCCACGGGCCTGTTTTGGGCAAAATGGGCTGTTTTGGCCTTTTTAACGGTTTTACTAAAAACCGTTTCTAGTTATTTCCCGCATGCTTTAACATAATTAAAACCCGTCCAAACAACAATTAAACTATCAAACATCGACACAACCCAAAGACCAAATCCCGGACCCACCATGGACCAACCCAGACCGGTCTGAACCGGCCTGGACCGGTCTGGTTGGTCCGGTTCACTGCCATGCCCACGGTTCAACCAACAAACAACATCAAATTAATTCCAACATGTTTTAATTCTCAAACAACCATTTTTAACAACATCCATACAAAATCATTATTATGAACAATCACCCAAATTCATCAAGAACACTAACATATGAAAAATTTCCTAAACAACATAAAAATCATAACTTAATAAAAATCATCAAAATTCATCAAGAACCCTAAACATATTATAAATTCATACAACATCATAAAAATCATAACTTATGGAAAATCATCAAAATTTACCAAGAACACTAAACCTATTATAAATTCATACAAAATCATAAAAATCATAACTTATGGAAAATCATCAAAATTCACCAAGAACACTAAACATATTAAAATTTCCACACAACCTAAAAATCATAACTTTATGGAAAATCATAAAAATTCATACAACATAATAAAAACAACTCCTTATCATATTACTACCAAAAATTCCATAAATCATAAAAACATGAACTAAAACAAAGATGAACCAAAAACTAAAGAAACAAAGGTTAAAGCTATGTTACTAACTAGAACCATAAAAACCATAACATGAACCAAAACAAAAGCTATGTGACATTATTCGTCGAGTAAAACGGAATTGTTACCTTAGCTAGCCAAAACAATTAGCACCTAAATAATAATAAGAAGTATATAATAAGAAACCCTCCTACTAATCTTCGCCCAAAATATACGAGTCTCCAAACTCGTCTTCAAAATCTTCCCCTATAAGAAATAACAAGAAAACATTATTAGAACTACAAATATGAATTTCCATAATTAAAGTGTTGAAAACGATCTTGACGGAATTGAAATATAACCGTACGTGAAGATGAGGAGCGAAGAGGAGAGTCTAGAAATATAAATTAGGACGGATTTAATTAAGAAACGAAGATTTTATGAAGGTTTTGCTCAAGAACGATGAAGAACAATTGATGAACGACGAAGAACACGAAGAACGACTAAAGAAAGTGATATTTTGATCTTTATTTGATTTGTTGAAAAATGAAAAGTTGTTAGTGAGTGGAGTGGTGTGGTGAGCCGTGTAAATATAGGCAAATAAGGATGTCGGGTTTTGAAATTGTTGTTACGTAATTGACTCGCGTTTAATAATTATTTTACGGTAAACGATTAATTATAATTAACGATAAAGTTAATTAAACTAAATATCAAGATATTATGATATTGTAATGAAAAATAATGAAAATATCAAGGCTTAAGAGTGGGTAAGGGAGCCGTGTG
>JAIUZE010046855.1:0-10844 GCA_022085475.1 Heliosperma pusillum | reverse complement strand
ACGATTAAAGAAAGTGATATTGTGATCTTTATTTGATTTGTTGAAAAATGAAAAGTTGTTAGTGAGTGGAGTGGTGTGGTGAGCCGTGTAAATATAGGCAAATAAGGATGTCGGGTTTTGAAATTGTTGTTACGTAATTGACTCGCGTTTAATAATTATTTTACGGTAAATGATTAAATATAATTAACGATAAAGTTAATTAAAATAAATATCAAGATATTATGATATTGTAATGAGAAATAATGAAAATATCAAGGCTTAAGAGTGGGTAAGGGAGCCGTGTGGTCTTGTGATTGTCGGGTCAGATTTCGAGCGTTTTGCGAAATTTTCGTTAACTGATCGATAAAGTGAAATAATATCTAGATATTATGATATTGTAATCAAAAGTAATGAAATATCAAGGTCTAAGAGAGGAGAGGAAAGGAGAGGAGAGCCGTGTGGGTTAGGGGCTTGTCGGGTCTGATTTTTCTCGATTTGCGTAATCTCCGTTGACGGATCGATAAAGTAACAAATATCTAAGATATTTGTTTTAGTTTAATCGAAAGAATTAAAATATCTCAAGTGAGTGGAAAACGATGACACGGGCGCGTGACTCATGCCAAAGTCGAGTTTCGAATTTGTTACGGGATTTACGATGAGTCGGGAATAGTTAAATGATTCCCGAGTTTAAACCGTAAAAGTTATTCTTTAAATTCCGAATAAATTCAAAATAATTATATTAAATTATGAAAAATCTTAATAAATCTAAATAAAAATAAATCAAAAATATTATTTTTTTAAATAAAATTTCGGTCTTCAAACTTACAAGGCGAGTCGGGAAAAGTCAACGAAAGTCAAAGTCGACTTAAAAAGTCGAGAAAAGTCAAAAATGACTTGAAAGTCAAGAAAAGTTTATGACGACTTAAAAGTCAAGAAAAGTCAATGACGACTTTTAAAAAGTCAAGAAAAGTCAAAGACGAATTAAAAGTCAAGAAAAGTCAAAGATGACTAAAAACGGTCTTTTCATGAAATCTCTCAGAAATTCCAAATACGAACGCGGAATTTCAAAATAAGACTCGGAACAAAAATTCCTATTTTAAAAACTTAAGTTCTACTGAAAAGTGTTAGTAAATATTTTTACTAGAAAAATCGGGTACTTTTCGGGTTGTTACAATCACCCCTCCTTTTAAAAAGTTTCGTCATCGAAACTTAGGAGAAAGAACGTAACATATATGTAGGTCTATTTCAAAACTGTTAAAAATATACTTGTAATATATTTATAGGATCTTATCAATGGAACGGAAGGTTCTCGTCCGCGGTCAAAAACCTCGTCGTCCAAATCAAAGACTTAAAAGATACATTTTCGCATCAATCAATGAGAAAACTAGTTATCGAACGTCTCCAATAACAAGTCTCAACACTCCTTGACGGTAAAATACTTGAAATCATAAAACATTTCTAAAAGCTTTTAATTCAAAAATTCTATAGTAAAAGTAATAACACTACGATCTATACCTAAAACTTCTAACTAAAGCTTCTAATATCCTATCTATACGAGATGACAATTGATAGAAGGAACGAAATATTCGAAAGAATAAATCGAATAGAAAGAAGAAAGAAAGAAGGAAAGAATAAAGAAAAACGAAGGATGAACCCCAATAATATCTTCCCTCTATGAAAATTCTAATGTCGACAGTAACTCGACAATACTAACTGTACAAGTAAACTAGTCCTCAAGGGAGTGCAATATATCCTCAACATTTCAATCATCGGATTCCTACCAAGATATTTCATAAGCATGCCACACCGAGTAGCAACTACCAATTATTCCAATTCAATAAAAATCTTCTAAGGTCCATCGAAACTATTATTGGAAATCACCATCAAAAATATTTATAATTAAGGAAACAAAACCGCTAACAACCACAAAGCAAAGGACTTACTATGAAATCCTTTAATCCAATTTATTCCAAAAATTCATTACCTCAACTTATTTACAATGAATCCTCTCATCCTCCAAAGTTGAATCTCGAAACCTCAAAGAGATTAGTCACACAAAACTCGATTCACTTCACGTTTGCCAAACATAGGGCAATGTGACCGTAATCGATTTATCTATTTTCTTTTTTTTTCCAAATTATTAATAAATCGGTTTCCGCTTATGTCGATATTCCTCAAGTAGTCATCATATCCTAATTCCACAAAGTATTTATTCCCGTTAGGGTCCAACATTTAACGACAACAAATTCCCAAGTAACATTAAAATCACTCAACTTTCTAACCATAACTACCACTATTATTAAGCTTATTTCGATCCTCAAAAGATATTGCAACTTCAAGCTTTTTATATTTTAAAACCCCTAGGATAGTTTCTTCCTAAACTTATTCTCCATTTTCTATAATCTTTTTAAACACGAAACTAGCTCCTTAGGACGGTTAGGTATCATATTCGAAACTTCTTATTTACTCCAAAATAGACATATCATAAGCATGGTCTTCAAACCAATACTAAACTTCTAAGTCCAAAAGACTAAATTACTAATGAGTTAAGAAGTCCTAGCCAACTCATTCGATCTTACACCATCGAATATCATGAACTATTTACTCACAAGTCATGACAAGCATCCAACAATAAAATCATTAAACATACCTTACCACACCTTTCTCAAGGATACCAACTCTCACCACCATATGGTGAAATTAGATCTATAACATTTTCCTCAAATTACAAGTTCATTCCCACAAACACTAATATTCCACAAGATTCAAAGTTCTTCCGACTAAGTATAATATACCACCTACCGATGGTTATGACATCCATAAAAATGTTACAAGAGGGAGGTAAGGATACCAATGGTAAGATGGAGGAACTATCAAGAGAAATTTTCAAGAGGCAAATAGGTTGGAAGAGAAAGAAGCACCTAGATAGAAGGAAGAGAGTATAATACAATAAGGACAAGAGAATTCATAGATGAAGAAAGAATTCTCTTCAACTAGGCTTGTAAATCTTCAAATCTTCTGTAGAGGATACTCCTTCTAGGTAACACATATTCCACCATAAGGCGTAATATTGCTCCTAGCAATCTGGCTAGCCACCCAAGCATAGCCTCCTTGGCAATTGTCTTCTTTATGAGGAGGGACCTGGTTGGCACTAACAACGATCTCTTCTACACGCGGTCCAACCGTTTTCATAAGAAACAAAACAAATTAAGTTACTCCTAACAATTAGCATAAACAATTAGACTACAACATAAATCCTAATCTACCCATCCTACCATTCTATCTCACAAGTTTATTATTTTATTAAGGTCAAGTTATTTATACAAGGGTACACAAACGTGCGTCGGGAGCAAAAATGCTCTGATACCAACTGTGACCCCCTCAAATTTGCGGAAAGAAAAAAAATAATTTAAATACATAATGAAGGTGTCTGAAATAAAAAGGTTCATAACAAAAGGAAAATAATATTATACATAAGAATTATACAAGACGGGAGACATATCTCCCGTATAAATACTGGAATAAAAGGAGTGTATAATAATATACAATCCTAAGAACCGAATATAGGTCCAAGGTAATACTTCGCTCGCTAGCTCGTCAATGTACCCAAATATGCATTCACCACCTATTCGACCGCATTAAATATAAACACGGAAGCCACAGTCAGTGGGGAGTAACTCCGAGTTCTCCCAGCCACGAAATGTCGAGTTTAATGAAACATGAATAACATAAAAGCAATGTATATAGAAAATACAAAACCTTAACATATATGATATGCTTTCATGTTATGAAACAATTAACTAACATATAACCTATCATATGAAAGCTATCATGTGAATCCGATAATAAAATATAACACTAGGTAGGGAAGCTGGTATGCTAGCTCAGAGGTTACCATGTAACATGGCCATGATACACTCAAACCCTAATCAACACGTAATCATGTGAATCAGTTAACAATCGGTAATCCAAACTATATCAATCTTAGCCGGCTTGCATCTCACCTTCTAAAACTCATAGAATCATACAAACATGAAAGACAAATACTTCTACAAACAGGCATAAGTTCTTAGTCCAGTCAATAGTCGACTTCTGTAACTCGAGGCGATACCACAAGGTAGGAAAACATCCTAGTCCTAGACTGATCAGACCTAGCGACAACAGCTATTCCGTTCCCCGTCCCATGACATAACCGTCTATGAGAAACTCTACTAGGCGACCCCATAAGCAGAGATGGCTAGTACTTAAGCTGGCTCCAGTCCCAAAACGGATCAGGCAGCCATGCCCCGACTTGGAGATAAGCCCCCCAGGCCGAGACACAAAAGCTATCAAGCTGTGAACTCCATATGCTCGTTAAAGATAGTAAGGCCTATCGATGTCATAGTCCAAGATACTCATTTAGAATTAGAATTGTCAAGACGCCATATACTCATAATTCTCTATGGGTACTTAGTCAACACGACACCAACCATATAATAAAACAGTCACGGGAAAAACATCCTATAATGTGACTAATTACATATAAATCATATTCAAATAACATATCGCCTCATATCTACTAAGGCTAATTCATTAATTAAATACAACCTTACTTGAAGACAAATCCCCGACCCGAGTCCCGCGACGGGTCATCAGTCAAAACGGGGCTGACTAGATCTTAGTTTGACCAAACCCGTTTGGTCAAACCGGCTAGAAACAGAGTCTTTATCATTTAGACTTGAACATAAAATCATCATATTCATTTCATGCTATTTTATTCCAACTTCTAACATGTGAATTATTAAATCTTACGAAAACCCGCTTGACTTAAAGGATATCAAATTAAACTACAATCTTGTATTATAATTTCTAACATGTGAGAAATAATAATATTATGAAAAACATTTTAATTAAATAATTTACTTATTAGAATTTCCCACTTGCTAAATATTACAAAACACAATATAATAATAACAATAAATTCAAAAACCGTCACAAGTCCAAAGGGGACCCACAGACTGTTTTGGGCCGAGATAGAACCGGGCCTGGACTGGGCCCACGGGCCTGGTTTGGGCCTGTTTTGGGTCGACATTTCTAAAACCGTTTCTTAATATTTTCCCGCATGCTTAACATATTTAAAACCCGTCAAAACAACAACAAAACAATCAAGTATCGACACAAAGCCCATGACCCATACACGGACCAATCCAGACCGGCCTGGACCGGGCCTGAACCGGCCTGAACCGGCCTGAACCGGCCTGGTTTGGGCTGGTTTTTCAGCCACCTTACACGGCCCCAACATTAAACAAACCCCAAATTATTTCCAACATGTTTTAATTAACAAACAACCATTTTAACAACCAATTTAACCATCATCCATACAAAAATCATGATTATGAACAAATCATCCAAATATGTCAAGAACACTAAACATGTTAAAAATTCATACAACATAATAAAAATAACAACTTATCATGTTACTAGTTAAAACCGTAAATAACAATAATATAAACAAAAACAAAAGTATGTAACATAAGTTCGTCGAGTAACTCGGAATCGTTACCTTAGCTAGCACAAAATCAATTAGCACCAAAATAAGAAGTAAAAACCCGTCTACTAATCTTCTTCTAAAATGTACGAGTCACCAAATTCGTCTTCAAAATCTTCTCCTATAAGAAATGACAAAAATAACATTATTAGAATTAAAACTTGATTTCAACAATTAAAGTGTTGAAAACGATTTTGTCGGAATTGAAAATAAAACGTACATGGAGATGAAGAGCGGAGAGGAGACTCTAGAAATATAAATTAGGACGGATTTGAACAAGTAACGAAGGTTTTGTGATGATTTTGCTCAAGAACGATGAAGAACGCTCAAGAACACGAAGAACGATTATGATTATATTAAAGAAAGTATTAATTAGATATTAAGTTGATTTAATGTAAAATGAAAAGATAAGTAGTGAGTAAGTGTGGGGAGTGTGCCGTGTAATTATAGGGGATTTCGGGAGTCGGGTTTTGAAATTGTTGTTACGGGATTGACTCGGGTTTTATAATTATATTATGGTAATTAATTAGATATTATTAGGTTTAATGATAGTTTAATCAAATATCTAGATATTAATTAGATATTATGTTATTGTAATCAAAAGAAAGAAAATATCTAGTCCTAAGAGAGGAGAGGGAGCCGTGTGATTTTAGAAGAAATCGGGTCTGTTTTTTAAGCGATTTGCGTAATTTAAGTTGACGGATCGATAAAGTTACAAATATCTTAGATATTATTATTAATTTAATCAAAAGATCAAAAGATCTAATATGAGTGGAAAAACGTGACATGGGGCGTGTGACTCATGCAAGAGTCGGGTTTCGGGTTTGTTTCGGGACTTAAGTTGACTCGGGAATAGTTAAATGACGTTCGGGGTTAAACCGTAAAACCTACTCTTTAATTCCGAATAAATTAAAAATAATTATATTAAATTATCATAAATTCAAATAAATCTTAATAAATTAAAATAAAATAAATTTATTACTTTTCAAATATAATTTCGGTCCTTCAAATTACGGGGTGAGTCAGAAAAGTCAACGAAAGTCAAAGTCGACTTAAGAGTCAAGAAAAGTTAAAGACGACTTAAAAGTCAAGAAAAGTCAAAGACGACTTAAAAGTCAAGAAAAGTCAAAGACGACTTAAAAGTCAAGAAAAGTCAAAGACGACTTAAAACGGGATTCTCATGAAATATTGCAGAAATTCCAAATACGAACTCGGAAATTCCAAATTCGACTGGAAACAATAAATTCTAAATTAAAACATAAATTTGCTGAAAAGTATCCGTAAAATATTTTCACTAGAAAAATAGGGTATATTTCGGGTTGTTACATCATGTCTCTCCAAAAGAGAGTAGAAGAGTTGACCCCATTGAGTTTAAGCCAAATCACCCAAGAGAGTGAAGAACCGTTAATTGTCACAATCGACATGTTTAGTGACAAACCTTTTAATAATCCTTTTGGGAATGGAAAGAGTGCCACTTTTGATAGGAAGGGGAATGTAATGTGTGTAGGAGATGGTGACCTCGAAGCATTCAAAGCTTCGGAAGTGTATTTGGATGAGATTGCCATGGATGTTGGCAAGGGTAATTAAAAATTCAAGGACGAAATCAAGCTACAAAAGAGCCCATATCCCTTCACAAGGCTTAAGGAGGGATGAAAATTCAAAGTCTAGCATGACTTAAAAATGCGCTTGTCGGGAGGCAACCCGTCTTTCTCCCTTTATTTTCTTTTTATGCATTGCTTATTAAACATTGTTTGATAATTTGGTTTTGGACTATTTCATTTGGACACTCTTTTTGGATTTTTGGGTTGTAATAGCTAGGAAACAATTTTCGTTTTACTTGTTATTTACATTTTTATAAATGCATGCTTAGTTCGTAATTTTTCGTACTTGGAACTGGAGGACCTAATGAGATGAAAAGGAGCTACTCTTGGCCCATGTTGTTAAGACCATTAAGGTTAGTAAGCATGTTCAAGGCCTTAGCCAAAAGGTAAGAGCAAGTAACAAAGAAAAATGAAACAAAATCCGGATCAGCAGACATACCCGATCGGATTCGGGTATACCTGATCGGGTAAGTGGTCTGTTTCGTATTTTGCTCTATTTTCTTCTATAAAATCAAAATTGCTACCTTTGTCTTGCTGCTACTATCCCGTGTTCTTCAACTTCAAGCTCAAAATCTCTCAAAAACCTTCATTTCTTAGTCTTTTCTTGCAAAATTTGTCACCATAGTTCATCCAAGGCAACATCTAAGCATTATCAAAGAAGTTAATTATATTTTAGTTACTTCAATCTCTCTATTTTTCAGAAATCCAACATGAACAAACCCTAACCCAAATTAGGGGGTTCTTGATTTTACTTGAAACACTTGTTTAAATTGGATTTCTAATGCTTCTTACATGATATAGAGTGAATGTTAGCGATTAATTAGCAAGCTTAATATAATTTGAATGCTCATACGCCATTTAGGATACTCATCTTTACTTTATGCTAAAACCTCATGCTTAGTGATAGTATAATGCTTGAATTCATGCTTTATACTTAGAACTTATGCTCTTAATGTGTTATTTTAGCATTAGTACCTTTAAGAAGTGCCCAAAACTAATGATTCAAGTGTAATGTTGTAAAACACCCCGGCCCAAACCTGGGGTCGGGAGCGGTCACTCATGATAGCTCTCCAGGCTGTGTACATGGCCCACAGATCAACACGGGTCCTTTCCAGCGCATTTTGTCCTCACTCATGCACATACCGGGAACCTTCCCAGGAGGTCACCCATCCCAAGACTACTCTCAGTCAAGCACGCTTAACTTTTGAGTTCTTTTGCATGGATGACCAGAAAAGAAAGTGCACTTGGTTGATATGAGTAGTACTTTCAAACCCTTTAAGCACTAGTCATTTAAGCCTATCAATGGACCTCTTCAACGAACGTGGGGTGTTACAATCACCCCCACTTGAAGAACGCAACGTCCTCGTTGCGCCTGGGAGCATAACCGCTAACCCAGAATCCTCCCCGCTAGGTGGGTGACCTGGGTACTCCCACCACAGGCTCACCACACGGTCGCAGGGTTGCTCTGATACCATTTGTAACACCCCGGCCCAAACCTTGGGTCGGGAGCGGTCACTCATGATAGCTCTCCAGGCTATGTACATGGCCCACAGATCAACACGGGTCCTTTCCAGCGCATTTGTCCTCACTCATGCCACATCCCGGGAACCTTCCCAGGAGGTCACCCATCCCAAGACTCTCATCAGTTCAAAGACGCTTAACTTTGAGTTCTTTTGATGGATGACCAGAAAAGAAAGTGCCCTTTGTGATATGAGTTGGTACTTTCCAATCCTTTAAGCACTAGTCATTTAAGCAATAAATGGACATCTTCAATAACGTGGGGTGTTACAATTAGCTCTCCAGGCTGTGTACATGGCCCACAGATCAACACGGGTCTTTTCCAGCGCATTTTGTCCTCACTCATGCACATCCCGGGAACCTTCCCAGGAGGTCACCCATCCCAAGACTACTATCAGTCAAGCACGCTTAACTTTTGAGTTCTTTTGCATGGATGACCAGAAAAGAAAGTGCACTTTGTTGATATGAGTAGTACTTTCAAACCCTTTAAGCACTAGTCATTTAAGCTAATCAATGGACCTCTTCAATTAACGTGGGGTGTTACAATCACCCCCACTTGAAGAACGCAACGTCCTCGTTGCGCCTGGGAGCATAACCGCTAACCCAGAATCCTCCCCCGCTAGGTGGGTGACCCGGGTACTCCCGACCCCAGGCTCACCACACGGTCGCAGGGTTGCTCTGATACCATTTGTAACACCCCGGCCCAAACCTTGGGTCGGGAGCGGTCACTCATGATAGCTCTCCAGGCTGTGTACATAGCCCACAGATCAACACGGGTCCTTTCCAGCGCATTTTGTCCTCACTCATGCAAATCCCGGGAACCTTCCCAGGAGGTCACCCATCCTAAGACTACTCTCAGTCAAGCACGCTTAACTTTTGAGTTCTTTTGCATGGACAACCAGAAAAGAAAGTGCACTTTGTTGATATGAGTAGTACTTTCAATCCCTTTAAGCACTAGTCATTTAGCTCATCAATGGACCTCTCAATTAAGTGGGGTGGTAAAGTCACCCATTCATAAGAGGAGGGACCGGTTGGCACTAAAACATCTCTTCTACACGATGTCCAACCATCTTCATAAGAAACAAAACAAATTAAGTTACTCCTAACAATTAGCATAAAAAAATAGACTACAACATAAATCCTAATCTACCCATCCTACCATTCTATCTCACAAGTTTATTATTTTATTAAGGTCAAGTTATTTATACAAGGGTACACAAACGTGCGTCGGGAGCAAAAATGCCCTGATACCAACTGTGACACCCTCAAATTTGCGGAAAGAAAAAAAATAATTTAAATACATAACAAAGGGTGTCATAAATAAAAAGGGTCAAACAAAAAGGAAACTAATATTTTACATAAGAATTATACAAGACGGGAGACATATCTCCCGTATAAATACGGAAATGAAAGAGTGTATGATAATATACAATCTAAGAACCGAATATAGGTCCAAGGTAATACTTCGCTCGCTAGCTCGTCAATGTACCCAATGTATGCATTCACCACCTGTTCGACCGCATTAAATATAAACACGGAAGCCACAGTAAGTGGGGAGTAACTCCGAGTCCTCCCAGCCACGAAATGTCGAGTTTGATGAAACATGAATAACATAAAAGCAATGTATATGGAAAATACAAAAATTAAACATATATGATATGCTTTTCATGTTATGAAACAGATAACTAACAAATAACCTAGCAGGTGAAAGCTATCATGTGAAACCGATAATAAACTATAACTCGAGGTAGGGAAGCTGGTATGCTAGCTCAGAGGTTCCTCTCAGAAACATGGCCGTGATACACTCAAACCCTAATCAACACGTAATCATGTGAATCAGTTAACAATCGGTAATCCAAACTTTATCAATCTTAGCCGGCTTGCATCTCACCTTCTAAAACTCATAGAATCATACAAACATGAAAGACCAAAACTTCTACAAACAGGCATAAGTTCTTAGTACCGTCAATAGTCGACTTCTGTAACTCGAGGCTATACCACAAGGTAGGAAAACATCCTAGTCCTAGACTGATAAGACCTAGCGACAACAGCTATTCCGCTCCCCGTCCCATGACATAACCGTCTATGAGAAACTCTACTAGGCGACCCCCTAAGCAGAGATGGCTAGTACTTAAGCTGGTCCAACCCCAAAAAGGGATTAGGCAACCATGCCCCGGACTTGGATATAACCACCAAGCCGGAGACACAAAATGCATCAA
>JAIUZE010046854.1:0-11756 GCA_022085475.1 Heliosperma pusillum | reverse complement strand
CCGGTTCAGCCCGGTTCAGGCCGGTCCAGCCCGGTCTGGTTGGTCCGTGTTTTGGTCCTTTGGGTTTGTGTCGATACTTGATTGTTTTGTTGTTGTTTTGACGGGTTTTAAATATGTTAAGCATGCGGGAAAATATTAAGAAACGGTTTTAGAAATATTGACCAAAACCGGCCCAAACCAAGCCCGTGGGACCAGTCCAGGCCCGGTTCATGTCTCGGCCCAAAACAGCCCGTGAGTCTCCTTTGGACTTGTGACGGTTTTTGAGTTTATGGTTATTATTATATTATGTTTTGTAATATTTAGCAAGTGGGAAATTTTAATAAGTAATTTATTTAATTAAACGTTTTTTCATAATATTATTATTTCTCACATGTTAGAAATTATAGCATGAGATTGTAGTTTAATTTGATATCCCTTAAGTCAAGCGGGCTTGGTAAGAATTAATAATTCACATGTTAGAAATTAGAATGAAATAGCATGAAACGAATGTGATATTCATATGTTCAAGCCTAAATGGCTAAGACTCTGTTTCTAGCCGGTTTGACCAAACGGGTTTGGTCAAACTAAGATCTAGTCAGCCCCGTTTTGACTGATGACCCGTCGCGGGACTCGGGTCGGGGATTGGTCTTCAAGTAAGGTTTTATTTAATTATTTAATTAGCCTTAGTAGATATGAGGCGATATGTTATTTGAATATGATTTATATGCAATTAGTCACATGATAGGATGTTTTTCCCGTGACTGTTTGATTATATGGTTGGTGTCGTGTTGACTAAGTACCCATAGAGAATTATGAGTATATGGCGTCTTGACCATTCTAATTCTAAATGAGTACCTTGGACCATGTCATAGATAGGCCTTACTATCTTTAACGAGTATATAGTTCATGGTTAATAGCTTTTGTGTTCCCGACTTGGGGGGTTTATCTCCAAGCTGGGGCATGGCTGCCTAATTGCTTCCACTTTGGGAATGGAGCCAGCTTAAGTACTAGCCAACTCTGCTTAGGTGCATTGAAATTATAGAGAAAATAGACAAGACACAAAAGAAAAGAGGGCTTGAAATGAGCACACTAGTTATGTTTGTTTTCTGGACTGAATACTGAGGTTGGGACAGATAGAACCTTAACCAAAGCACACAGCCAATGGTTGAGGGTTGAGACTTGGCCCCAGCACACAGCAAAGAACCTAGACTCTCTTCTTAGCACACAGCAAAGGAAGGATACTCCAGCACACAGCCAAGAGTTCAAACAGAAACAATGTTTCAGTTCTTAAAGTTTTACTCAAATCTGATTTGCATTTCATTAGGTAAAGGCCTTATATAGGCAGCAAGGATACATCTCACACGTTAGGATACATCTAGGGCCACAAAGGCTTACAACATGAAACAAAATAACAGCTACAAACTGAAAAGAGTACTGACATAAAGTAGATAAAGCAGAAAGCAGTTTCAAAAGGGACAATCTTCCTTAATTGTTTTGATCAGGTATGTCTTGGGTGAAGAGTGGACTTTCAAGCTTGGGTTTGTGAGCCAAACTGAAGTAGGATGGATCCCAAAGATGTGCTGAAGGTCCCTCACGCAATGCTTGTTCAAAAGGGGAAGGTTGACAGTGACATATGAACTACTGCACAAAAGGGTTGAAATCTGACTGTTGAACTTGGTCCCTAGACTAACTTTTTGTGTGGACGTTTTCTCAAGAAGAAATCCTGGACAAAAGTGTAAAGGACTCTCCCTAGGACCAAGTTTGAGCACTGGTTGGATGTGTCTAGGTGTAGAAGCTCACCATGGACCCTGCCCAAGGTGACTGAGGCTGAATTGTGCTTGGGTTGTTTTCTTGTTGTCTGTTGGGGTTGGGATTGTTTTTGTGGGTTGTTCTCTGGCTGTAGGGTGGGTTGTTTTTGTTGGGAGTGTATTCAAGGGTGTTGGGATTATAGAGTAGGTTATCATAGCTGGTCATGTAGGTTTCTAGGCTGCTGGTTGAGTTGCTTTGTGGACTCTTTGACTTTGCTAGACTCTGTCCTCTTGAGCTGGTTAGTGTGACTTGTGTTTGATCTTGAACTCCTGTTGCAACCTCCTCTTCTTGAAAAGGATTTGTCCTCAAATCTTCCTCATCTTCTGACTCTCCATGATAAGAGCTTAAGTCCCCTACATTGAATGTTCCATGTACTCCATATTGACCTGGTAGATCCACCTTATAAGCATTGGGTCCTATTTTCTCAAGGATTTCAAAGGGGCCATCAGCTCTGGGCATTAGTTTGTTCTTCCTTTTGTCTGGGAATCTTTCCTTCCTCAGATGCAACCATACCATGTCTCCTGCCTTGAATTCTTTGGCCTTCTTTGGACCCTTGGCCCTTGACTTGTACATCTCATTGGTCTTCTCTATTTGTTGCTTGACCTGGTTGTGGATTTTCATCATCTGCTGTACTCTTTCTTTGGCATCATAACTGATTTCTTTCTTGAGTATTGGAGCTAAGTCTGTAGGCATTAGAGGGTTAGTACCATAGACAGTTTCAAAAGGACTTTTACCTGTGTTGCTTGATGGAGCTTTGTTGAATGCAAATTCAGCTTGTGCTAGTTTCAGATCCCAATCCTTGAGAGACTTGGCAATGATGCACCTCAAGATCCTGCCCAATGTCTTGTTGGTGACTTCTGTTTGTCCATCAGTCTGAGGGTGGTGGGAAGTACTAAAAAGGAGTTTTGTTTTCAACAGCTTCCAGAGTGTCTTCCAGAAGTGACTCATAAACTTGGTGTCCCTATCTGATACAATGCTTCTTGGAACCCCATGTAGCCTTACTATCTCCTTGAAATATAGTTCAGCTACTCCCATTGCATCTTCTGTCTTTTTGCAAGCAACAAAATGGGCCATTTTACTGAACCTGTCAACAACCACCATCACTGCATCCTTTCCTCTTTGTGTTCTAGGCAATGCTACTATGAAATCCATGCTTATGTCTTCCCAGGGTTTGTTTGGCACAGGTAGGGGTGTGTAGGGGCCTGCTTGGAAGTGAGCCTTTGCTAACTGACATGGTTTGCATCTTTTAATGGTGTCCTGCACATCCCCTAGCATCTTGGGCCAATAGAACTGATCTTGTAAAATCTCATAGGTTTTTTGTACCCCAAAGTGGCCAGCAAGTCCATTACAATGAACTTCCTTGACTAGCAGACCCCTATAGGGTCCTTTGGGAATGCACAGCTTATTCCCTTGGAAGAGGAAGCCATCATGTGTTAAGTATCTGCTCCCCTTCTTGAGCTGTCCCTCTGAGTACACCTCCCACTCCCCTTTGAAGTCTGGATCCTCTAGGTAGAGCTCCTTCATGAACTCAAAGCCTAGGACCCTCTGCTCCATGTATGTTAGAATCATAGACCTCCTAGATAGGGCATCAGCTACTACATTGTTTTTCCCTTCAATGTATTTGCTTGAGAAGGAGAAGGATTGGAGAAATTCCACCCACTTTGCATGCCTTGGGTTGAGCTTGTGCTGGCCATTAATAAACTTTAGGGCCTCATGATCTGAATGTAGTACAAAGGGCTTGGGTTTCAGATTGTGCCCCCAGTGGTTCAGGGCCCTTACTATTGCATAGAATTCCTTATCATAAGTAGAGTAGTTCAGCCTGGCTCCATTTAATTTCTCACTGAAGTAGGCTATAGGCTTCCTCTCTTGCACCAGCACAGCTCCAATGCCTAGCCCATTGGCATCACATTCTACCTCAAATAGCTTATTGAAGTCTGGTAGACCTAGCACAGGAGATCTACACAGCAGTTCCTTGATCAAGTTGAATGATTTCTCAGCCTTGTCACTCCAGTTGAACTCCCCCTTCTTCATACATTCAGTGATGGGAGCCATGATGGAACTGAAACCCTGGATGAATCTCCTATAAAAGGATGCCAGTCCATGAAAGCTCCTTACTTCAGTCACAGTTCTAGGTACATGCCAATCTTTCACAGCATTGACCTTTTCAGGATCAACAGCAACCCCATCTTTTGAGATTATGAACCCCAAGAAGTGAACTTCAGGTTGCATGAAAGTGCACTTCTCTAGCTTGCCAAATAGTTTGTTCTCCCTCAGAATTTCACATAGAATCTTCAGATGTTGCAAGTGTTCTCTCTTGTTGGAGCTATAGACCAGAATATCATCAAAGTAGACCACAATGAACTTCCCCAAATAGGGTCTTAGCACTTCTATCATCAGTCTCATAAATGTGCTGGGGGCATTTGAGAGCCCAAAGGGCATCACTAGCCATTCATACAACCCATGCTTGGTTTTGAAAGCAGTTTTCCACTCATCCCCAGCTCTAATCCTCACTTGATGATAGCCTTGCCTAAGATCAATTTTGGTGAACAACTGAGCCCCACTTAGCTCATCAAGAATGTCATTAAGCCTAGGTGGATAGATCCTGGTGTGAACAATTGAGTCTTCGTTGCTCATTATCCATTGTTTGCATTGTAACTCCTGTGGTGAAAAATGAGCGTCATTGCTTCAGTAACCCATTGTTTGCATTGTAACTCCATGTGTGACCAATGAATCGTCCTGGCTTCATTACCCATGTGCATTGTGACTTTCTTGTGTGAACAAGGTTTGTTTTGATTCATTACCCATTGTTGCATTGTAACTCCTTTTGAAACAATGAGTCCTTCCTTTCTTCATTACCATTGTTGCCATTGTAACTCCTGGTCTGAACAATTGGTTCTTCTTTGCTTCATTACCCATGTTTGCATTGTAAGAACTTGTGTGAACAATGAGTTTCCTTGCTTCATTACCTATTGTTACATTGTAACTCCTTGTGTGAACAATGAGTCTCCCTTGCTTCATTACCCATTGTTTGCATTGTAACTCCTTGTGTGAACAATGAGTCTTCCTTGCTTCATTACCCATTGTTGCATTGTAACTCCATGTGTGAACAATGAGTCTTCCTTGCTTCATTACCCTTTGTTATATTGTAACTCATTGTGTGAACAATGAGTCTTCCTTGTTTGATTCACTGAACTGAAACCTCTACAAAAATAAAGCTTTTCAGAGGCTACAAGGGGCCAGGGTGAACACTCCCTCACACGTACACTCACTCACTCAGAAACCTGCACTAGGCCAGGCAGAACAGATAGGACTTTGCACCTTAGCACACAAGCACAGGTAGCAAAGGTTGTGTTTAAGACTCAAAACACACTAGTAATGATTCTTAGACACTGTAATCTTAGGTCACACACAAGTTCACTAAGAGTTACCACAATACTTAGCTTTGCTAAGGAATTGCAAATGAATAAAGTTCAGGTTTGTATTAATTCAAGTCTGATTTCCTTAGGGTTACAAGCATGCCTTATATAGGCAATTACAAACGATCTCCACCCTTGAAAATAACATAATCTAAGGGCTTTAAGAGCCTTACAATACTGATAAAGAAATGCAAAAAGTTAGCTAATAAGGACGAGTCATGACAGACTGCAACTGACAGAAAACAAAGCTGAAAAGTGCTCGTGTCCCTTGCCTTAAATGGTAATGTTGCTTAATTCCTTAAGGGTTCTTTGTCTGGCTGTTTGCTGCTGTTCTTGGGGGTTGAGAGGGAATGCTAGATACCTTCCCAACGATCTTATTTAGGTTAAGTTGATCACACAAAAGTAAGGAGTCTTGGGCAGATTAAATTGGACTTGTTCCTGCAGACTTCCTCAAATGATCTTCAATATGGTAGGCTGTTTTAGATGGACTTCCAGAACTTATTTGGAAAACTTGTCCTGGACTTTTATGTTGCTAAGGACCTTAATTATAGGGGAAAAGAAGTTCGAGCCCTTGGTTGGACTCGTGCTGCATTAGAATTGGCTGGTTACTGGACTTGTTCTGGCTGGTTTTCTGAATGATGGACCCTGCTCTGGTCAGTCTTGTTGTGGTAGTTCTTGCTAGTATTCCTGCTGGTTCTGGACATAAGGGTGAGTGTTTGGGAGGTAGTAAGCTTGGGGTCTCTAATGTGGGATTCCTGCCTGGGTGTAGGGTAGGTGGTAAGCTCCATGTTCTTGCTGTGACATTGTTCTGGTTGGTTGGAGGTTCAACTCTTGTTGCAGTAATGAAAAAAGGAAGACTCATTGTTCACACAAGGAGTTACAATGTAACAATGGGTAATGAAGCATGGAAGACTCATTGTTCACACAAGGAGTTACAATGCAAACAATGGGTAATGAAGCAAGGAAGACTCATTGTTCACACAAGGAGTTACAATGCAACAATGGGTAATGAAGCAAGGAAGACACATGAACTGAAATCTCTAAAAAAATAGAGCTTTTCAGAGGCTAAAAGGAGCTAAGATCAACACTCCCTCACACACAAGCTAAATGACTCGGAAAACTCGAGGAACCTGCACTAGGCCAGGCAGAACAGATAGAACTTTGCACCTTAGCACACAAGCACAGGTAGCAAAGGTTGTGTTTAAGACTCAAGACACACAAGTAATGACTCTTAGACACTTTAATCTTAGATCACACACAAGTTCACTAAGGATTACCACAATACTTAGCTTTGCTAAAGAATTGCAATGAACAAAGTTCAGGTTTATATTAATTCATCATAATCTGATTTCAACTTCTTACAAGCAAGCCTTATATAGGCCAAGAGATACACATCTAAGGGTCTCAAATGCATCATCTAATGTACAATAAGTCGTGGCCTTGGCGTTACACAAATCAGAATACTAACTAGGATACAAAAGCATAAAGTAATAAAGCATAAAACAGAAAACAGGCTGCTCCTCTTTGTCTTGTTGTGCAAGGTCAATTAAGATGTGTAAGACCTTGGAGCTTGGGCTTGGCAGCTACCATATTTAAGTACAAAGGGTTAGGATGTCTTTCAAGTCGTGCCCTTGTCTTTCCTAGCCAAATATAACACCCAAAACAGCCTTGGTACAAGACAATGCTGAAATGTCCCCATCTGGACCCATTTGTTTGATTTTATCTAAACCTGCTCTTTTATTGTGAATTAGCAAAACCTCTCCCGGACTTTTATATTCCTAAGACTTTAAACTAAGGGTTTTAGGCCTTGGAATCACTTAATTCAGGTTAGGGGTCGCCTTTAGACATTGTTCTTTGATGTTCCACCTGAACCGGGCCAGATAGAACTTGGACTCATCTAATTGTATTTTGTAACACTCATAACTCTCTGCTCAGGATGAATTTGAATCTCCATGATATCTCATTTGAAAGCTATGGATGTTAGCTTTCTCCTCAAAAAATAATCACCCCTAAACACTTAGTAGATCTTTAGTTATTCAACTTGGAGTGCTGACAGGTCTTCCTCAGATGCCCAGCAAACATACCCTAGCCAGAACCGTTTTTCACATGCCTTAACTTTCTCTTTAGGATGATGTAGGAGTACCCCAAGGTGCCATTTTAAAGATACATGAGTTAGCTTCTTCCTCCATTTGGAATCACTCAAAGGTCGTCCTCCAATACTCAGCTATGGACCTTTTGGTAAGAGGGGGTCAGGCGGAACATTGCATTAGACTCTTATGTAGAGGCTGTTTTATAGCAACCATAGGGCAAGCTACAAACCTAATATGGTGGTGGTTCCAACTTCATTTTGTAGCTAAGCCACTAAGCTTTCCAACCATATAAAGATCATCAAAATGGAATGAGTGTAGCTTAAATTATGTTGCAAAGAACAGGACCCTTATCTTGTTCCTGCTGCGATCAAATTCCTTTTAAGTAGGAATTGGTGACTTTGAAGCACCCATAAGCTTGGAGTCTTGTAAGGCTAATCATGACCATGCAATTTAGGCTTTCCCTTGATTACTCCTGTTGCAAACTCCCTTTCTTCAAAAGAATTTGCCCTCAAATTCTTGTGGACCAAAATGAATAGACTTGCTGCCAAGGAGCGTGTTTTCCTAACCATCAAAGATCAAGTACAGCTCCAAGTAATAGACTCTCATGGCCTCCTCCTGGATCATATACTAGAATGGTAAATGGCAAGAGATATGTTGTATCATTCCCAATTTCAGATTGCATACTCAACCAAGTAGTGCTTGTTCCTCCTGGATCAAATGTGAGGTGTATGACATCCTCCCTCCACTTAGACTCTCCCCTTATTCTTCTTGTTGTATCATGAGCTCGTATATGTATTGTAGATTGTGTTCCACCTGGATGAAATGTACTCATAGCAAGCTTTGGATTCAACTTCCCATCAAGTATCCCAATACTTGTAGCACCCAAATCAGAATGTTCGTATTTGCACCCCAAGCTTGGTTTGTTCGCATTGACTACTCCCTTAACATCCTTAGGTGACCAACACTCCCATGGAAATTCAGAACACATTTCATTAGAGTGAGCATAAGCAAGAAGCAAACCAGTAGAACATCCTTGGTTTATTCCTCCTCGGGTACCTCCCTTCACATTCAGCTCCTCTTGATCGCAATTCAAGTGGTACAAAGGGTCATTCATATAAACACAAGATTCATTCACATAGTTCACATCCAAACGAGTGCTTACACAACAAGGAGAACATGATAAGGCATCAAGTTGGCTGCTATAGTTTTCGTGCATTGGACTCATTACAAACAACGCCAAATGAACTAAAACTCGAGCAACATCAAGTAATGAACCTGCCCTTGGTGTTCCACATAACCCCAACAAGTTCTCACGACCATTTTGAACATTACAAATCTTAAAACACAAGAGGATCATAGCTGGACAGTAGGGTTTAGATTCATCAATTTCCCTCCTTAACATGTATGAGGTAGCACCCAAATGAGCAAGAGTAACTTGCAACCTCATCAACATGTAAGAATGAAAGTGTGGAGATGCAAGAGCACAAGATATACCTCCCAAGATGAATGTTAAGAAGCAAGAATCATGGCTTGTGTAGGAGATCATATTTGGCACTCTTGAGCATGGAACAACCCAAGACACTCCTTTTGCTTCACCCCTGGTTGACTCCCAACAACTACCACCTTTGAACATGACCATGGACTGTCCAAACTTCATGGTTTGAAGATCAAGTAGTCCTTGGTCGACAATCACCTCATTAGGACCCAAATCAGTAGCTTGGTCATTGATGGCTCCATGGGCAAGGACAAGGCTGCTCTCCTCTAAAGGGCTTAAGAAAGAACTTGAGCAAGCAACAAATTTATCCTCGGGCTCTTTCTCTTCAACAAGGACTAGTGTAGAGGGTGTGGGGGCTGACTCCTCTTCCTTTGAGAATGCTAGGACACCTCCTACATCTCCATCATTAGGAGAGTGAACATCCTTAGTCTTAGACTCACGAGAGACCAACCATCCTTCTAATTCCTCTTGAATATCAGATTCAAGTGGTTCCTCCTTTTCATTGGTACTACTCCTTAGGGATCCTCCACAGAAGGACTTAAAGATTTTAGCCCTCTCTAAGGTATCCTCAATTGACAAGGCCAAACCATACATCTCATCATATGGATACAACAATCTTAAATCTATCCTCCTTGCAATTTCAGATTTCAAGCCATGGTAAAATATGACTCCCTTTTGCACAACCTCATCATTCATATCACAAACAAAGCTTAACTCTTCAAACAACTTACCATACTCATGGACACTCAAGGAATTTTGCTTAAGGGTTTTAAAATCAGTCCACAAACTATCCATGGTAGAACAAGGTAGAAACCTTAGTCTCATGTTCCTCTCAAGTTTATGCCATGACCTAATCATACCCTTCCCTTCATTCCTCCTTGAAATTCTAAGGACCTTGTACCACAACAAAGCACTACTCTTTAAACAAGACACAACCAGTTCAAGCTTCCTTTCCTCAGAAAAACAATTGTGCTTAAAGTAGCATTTAACAACATACAACCAAGACACAAATGCTCTACTATTTTCACCATTAAAGGAAGGAAGTATTGGTGTTTTACCTTTGCTCCCAAGGGTAGGAGAGGACTTAGAACACTCATGTGGCAGGTGGTACTCCCCTTGGTACAAATCAGGTGGTTTGGGCTCCCTTGGAACACCATAGTTGCTGGTTGCCTTCTTTGGAAGCACATCACCTTCATACCTTCTTCTTAAAGCTTGGAACTTCACCCTAGCTTCTTCTAAGGACTTGGAGATGGAACCAAGGTCACAAGGCTCCATTCTTTGACATGGAACATAAGGCATTACAACTTTGCTACTGATTTTCTCACACAAATCAGATTGCACTCCCCTCATGATAACAGGTTGTTTTTGTTTTTATAATGTAGGTAGGAAAACATAAACTCGCAAACCAAAGCTCTGATAACCAATTGAACTGAAATCTCTACAAAAATAGAGCTTTTCAGAGGCTAAAAGGAGCTAAGATCAACACTCCCTCACACACAAGCTAAATGACTCGGAAAACTCGAGGAACCTGCACTAGGCCAGGCAGAACAGATAGAACTTTGCACCGTAGCACACAAGCACAGGTAGCAAAGGTTGTGTTTAAGACTCAAGACACACAAGTAATGACTCTTAGACACTGTAATCTTAGATCACACACAAGTTTACTAAGGATTACCACAATACTTAGCTTTGCTAAAGAATTGCAATGAACAAAGTTCAGGTTTTTTTTCAATTCATCATAATCTGATTTCAACTTCTTACAAGCAAGCCTTATATAAGCCAAGAGATACACATCTAAGGGTCTCAAATGCATCATCTAATGTACAATAAGTCGTGGCCTTGGCCTTACACAAATCAGAATACTAACTAGGATACAAAAGCATAAAGTAATAAAGCATAAGACAGAAAACAGGCTGCTCCTCTTTGTCTTGTTGTGCAAGGTCAATTAAGATGTGTAAGACCTTGGAGCTTGGGCTTGGCAGCTACCATCTTCAAGTACAAAGGGTTAGGATGTCTTTCAAGTCGTGCCCTTGTATTGCCTAGCCAAATATAGCACCCAAAACAGCCTTGGTACAAGACAATGCTGAAATGTCCCCATCTGGACCCATTTGTTTGCACTTAGCTAAACCTGCTCTTTTATTGTGAATTAGCAAAAAATCTCCTAGACTTTTATCTTCCTAAGACTTTAAACTAAGGGTTTCAGGCCTTTGAATCACTTAATTCAGGTTAGGGGTCGCGTTTAGACATTTTTCTTTGATGTTCCACCTGAACCGGGCCAGATAGAACTTGGACTCATCTGATTGTATTTTGTAACACTCATAACTCTCTGCTCAGGATGAATTTGAATCTCCATGATATCTCATTTGAAAGATATGGATGTTAGCTTTCTCCTCAAACAATAATCACCCCTAAACACTTAGTAGATCTTTAGTTATTCAGCTTGGAGTGCTGACTGGTCTTCCTCAGATGCCCAACAAACATACCCTAGCCAGAACCGTTTTTCACATGCCTTAACTTTCTCTTTAGAATGATGTAGGAGTACCCCAAGGTGCCATTTTAAAGATAAATGAGTTAGCTTCTTCCTCCATTTGGAATCACTCAAAGGTCGTCCTCCAATATTCAGCTATGGACCTTTTGGTAAGAGGGGGTAAGGCGGAACATTGCATTAGACTCTTATGTAGAGGCTGTTTTATAGCAACCATAGGGCAAGCTACAGACCTAATATGGTGGTGGTTCCAACTTCATTTTGTAGCTAAGCCACTTAGCTTTCCAACCATATAAAGATCATCAAAATGGAATGAGTGTAGCTTAAATTATGTTGCCAAGAACAGGACCCTTATCTTGTTCCTGCTGCGATCACATTCCTTTTAAGTAGGAATTGGTGACTTTGAAGCACCCATAAGCTTGGAGTCTTTTAAGGCTAATCATGACCATGAAATTTAGGCTTTCCCTTGATTACTCCTGTTG
>JAIUZE010046851.1:0-24148 GCA_022085475.1 Heliosperma pusillum | reverse complement strand
TCCATACAACTTAAAAATCATCAAGAATCATAAAACATCATAAAAATTCCATACAACATAAAAATCATCAAAAATCATAAACAACATAATAATTACTACTTAACATATTACTAACTAAAAATCCATAAATCATAAAAACATGAACCAAAAATAAAGATGAACCAAAATCCAAATAAATAAAACCAAAGGCTATATTACTAACTCAAATCCTAAATAACCATAACACGAACATAAACTAAAAGCTACAAAAACAAAACTAAGGCTATGTGACATTAATTCGTCGAGTAAAACGGAATTGTTACCTTAGCTAGCCAAAACAATTAGCACCAAAATAATAAGAAGTAAAATAATAAGAAACCCTCCTACTAATCTTCACCCAAAATATACGAGTCTCCAAACTCGTCTTCAAAATCTGCCCCTATAAGAAATAACAAGAAAAACATTATTAGAACTAAAAATATGAATTTCCATAATTAAAGTGTTGAAAACGATCTTGACGGAATTGAAATATAACCGTACGTGAAGATGAGGAGCGAAGAGGAGAGTCTAGAAATATAAATTAGGATGGATTTAATTAAGAAACGAAGATTTTATGAAGGTTTTGCTCAAGAACGATGAAGAACAATTGATGAACGATGAAGAACACGAAGAACGATCAAATAAAGTGATGTTTTGATCTTATTTTGATTTGTTGTAAAGTGAAAAGTTGTTTGTGAGTAAAGTGGAGTGGAGTTGGCCGTGAGTTTATAGACCAATAAAGGTGTCTAGTTTTGAAATTGTTGTTCCGTAATTGACTCGCGTTTAATAATTATTTTACGGTAAACGATTAAATATAATTAACGATAAAGTTAATTATAACAAATATCTAGATATTATGATTATTGTATCAAAAGTAATGACAATATCAAGGCTATTAGAGGACTTTTTGAGCCGTGTGGTATGGTGACTTCCGGGTCTGTTTTTGCTCGATTTGCGTAATTTTCGTTAACGGATCGATAAAGTTGAAAATATCTAAGATATTCTTATTAGTTTAATCAAAAGAATTAAACTATCTCATGTGAGTGGAAAACGATGACATGGGCGCGTGACTCATGCCAAAGGCGAGTTTCGATTTTGTTGCGCGCATTACGATGCGTCGGGAATAGTTAAATGACTTTCGATTAAAAACCGTATAAGTTATTCTTTAAATTCCAAATAAATTCAAAATAATTATATTAAATTATGATAAATCTTAATAAATCTAAATAAAAATAAATCAAAAATATTATTTTTTTTTTTAATAAAATTTCGGTCTTCATACTTATGAGACGAGTCGGGAAAAGTCAACGAAAGTCAAAATCGACTAAAAAGTCGGGAAAAGTCAAAAATGACTTAAAAGTTCAGAAAAGTTTAAGACGACTTTAAAAGTCAAGAAAAGTAAATGACGACTTTAAAAAGTCAAAAAAAAGTCAAAGACGATTTAAAAGTCAAGAAAAGTCAAAGATGACCAAAAACGGTCTTTTCATGAAATCTCTCAAAAATTCCAAATACGAACGCGGAATTTCAAAATAAGACTCGGAACAAAAATTCCTATTTTAAAAACTTAAGTTCTACTGAAAAGTGTTAGTAAATATTTTTACTACAAAAATTGGCATTTTTCGGGTTGTTACAGTATGGCCCTGGTGTGTTGTTCACAGACATGTCTATTTTTGCACCCATCGACGTGAACGCATATGAAGAATTATACATTAGGATAAGTTGTTTAAACTTCCTAGCTGTAGCTCCCCGACCGTAGTCCACTAACATTTTCAGAAAAATTAGGGGGGTCTTTTAACTTGGGCAGTTGTATTTTGCCTTCCGTACAACACATGTTGAAGTTTGTCTGCCTTCGATTGCTGGTTTTTTTCACTCTCTCCTCGTACCACATGATTTCATTGCATGATCGACAAATATATTCCGGCTTAGCCAAACTTAGATATCTGGTGTACACTGTATCATAAGTTAAACGTTTATTAAGGGGAAGGAACATCATCATACAGGCATATCTAGGTGCAGTTAAATTTATTTATTATCTGCCTATTTAGTAATTATTTTAACTTTTTCACAAAAGTATAGGTAGAGAAACGAGTCTGGCAAGTTTTGTCGAGCTGAGTTTGACATACCAGATTCTAGGTTATTTGGGCCGCTTGTGGAGTTGGTTACTCTTCCATCCCAGCGTCTTCTGTTGTTTGATTGTCCCCCCTACACTGCCTCTTGTTTATTATTGATTTCACTTGCATATAAATTGTTTAGAATCAGAAGTACTTATATATGTAATTGGATACAATTGATTTATAATATGTAAGTGAATAATATTGGTATACAAACCAGTAATAGTGTTGCTTGTGAAGCTTGTTGATCCGGCTAATATTTCTGTTGTCGAATTGTTAGAAGGATGCTCTTTTCTCTTTCGTTGCCTCCTGTTGCTCATCAAGGTTTTCTCTATAAAGAAACATGTCGTAAAACTATCCTTATATTGATGAAGTAACTCTCCTTCAGATTGATTTGAATTAAATAGTGTGCTTAGATAGTATATAACCATAACGAATAAGTAAAAAACTAACCAGTTTTGGGATTGCCGATGAGATTTATTGATTCTTGTTGATGATTCGACATTAGATTATAGTGTAGTTCTTGTTGTTGATTGTTTTTTTGTCTACAATATTCTATTCTGTTCAGTTTTGTTTTACCTTTAGCCTTTAATATACGCATAGAGATTGAGATGTCTTCAAAGGGAAGGAGTTTTATTAGAACTTGATCTCTATTATTCTGTTAAACTTAAGTTTAATATGTATAGAACTTGAGCGGTCCTATTAGAGTTTTCTTAGAACTTGATGCCTAATATAGAAGGAAGTTTATTTGTAATAGGATAGCTGGGCAGGCGTTTAAATATTCCAAATTCAAAGAACATTAATTACAATGGCTAATACATCCCTTCGCGCATGGTTATGCACAAAATAATTGGCCCTCTTCTTGGAGATGGATATAGTACTGGAGACAAAAACACAATGGCACACTCCACTGTAATAAGTCTGCATTGCATGATGCCTTCCAGTTCAAGTCAACAGCAACCCAAGCTAAACTGGTCAGTACCGGTAATGCTCTGGCCTACCGCTCTAGCTATTTTCTTCAATGTTTTGTTTGGGATTTGGACTTGCTTGATTGTCTACTTTTATGTACTCTATGAAGTTCATTGCACTGTCTGAATAACAATAGAGATTGTGGGTGAGACTGCAGTGAACTCAGAAACTTAGAACTGTTTCAAGCAAGTAAATGGGATATCCATCAATATTACATATTTCTTTATGGTTTTTCGTACATCATAAGTTTTTCCTTGCGATTTTTGTCAAGGTATTAGATAGATTGCAAATCGGTAAGCAAGAACTTATGTCGTTCATTACATCGTAAATGACGGTATTACACTCTCAAAATACAATCGGATTACCAGCTGATTTTATACATTAAAATTACTACTTTCTTGGACTATGATCCTAATAAGTTTGCTAATTTAAAGTTATATTTTTTGTGACAGAGGAAGAGTTAAGCGTGGAGGTACAATATATTTTTTCCTTTGCAACTTTGCTAAAATTTGTGACGACATATACAAATAAATGGAGTGATGGCTATGAAACGCATTGATGACGCATGTATGGTCACCCAAAATTCCTGCTTGTACATAATCGAATATGACTTTTAAAATAAATTGTTGTAGAAATAAGGATGTAAGGATGATGCCCACATATATTAGTAGCAGTTGTAGAAGTAGATACAGACACAGGAATAACAAAATAATGTGTATCGTGTATATCGCGTTTAAATCCAAAGTAATTAAAGGAGTTGTCTTGCAGATATTATTAAATCCAAAGTAACCTTAAATAATCTATTTTTAAATAATTAAAAAAAACTCATATGTATTATTTCCTATAGCTGAAAGACTGATATATACCCTTTATGGGGGGACTTATTTTTTAAACTAATAATAGCTAAACTAATAATAAGGATTTGAGGTTGACTACTTTTCTAATGATCGTGCCTCTCTTCATTATATTTCTTAGCACTATCGACTTGCTAGTTTCCAATTTTGCGAAGTTTTCCCTACAAATAATCACCAGAGACATGTTAGGGGTTGTTTGGTTACCCACTAATTAACATAGGAACTTAAATTCATGTGAATTATAAAATGGGCATATTGTTTGGTTACCCTAATTCACATGAATTGGAAGTTCCCATGAATTCCAATTCCTCCATAATGGAGGAAGTGGCTTACCTAGGTCCCCCTAGGTAAGTTGAAATGCCTACATGAATTCTAAAATCATGTGTTTTATGACTTCCTAGGCAATACAAATTCCCACATGCAACCAAACGACCCCTTAGTATATAACTTATGATTTTAATTGAGTTTTAGGATAAAAAAAAAATATGGTTGTAATATAATTTCATACTCTAGGCTTTTTCATAGACGTGCTTAAAGTGACTTCATTATTGCATTCATTTGAGCATATACTATGTGTGTCCGCATTTTTTGAACATTCATCATCGGAGTGGACAAATTGGCGTGATTTGCTGCCTTTTTTTTTTTTTTTTTTTTTTTTTTTTTTCCGCGAGAGCTTCATTCTCATTTCCATCTAAATTCACAATGTCATCCAAGACCTCGACTATAGAAAAGCTTTGTCTCTTCTTGTTGTTATGATTAAATCCGTCTACTTTAATCTTGAATACAAAGTTTTTACCCTCAAATACGTTGCGAAGCACACTGGGTACAGAATTCGGTACAACATCAAAGTCCTCCAATTCATGTAGAGAGTCATCCTGTTTAATATTGTCATTATCTCAATTAGACTGGATTAGGATTTTAAGAATATACAAAGTTGGCAATTGATCTGTACTGCTCAAAGTGTGCTTCGAGTAAACTTCCTGCATCTTGTTTTATCATTCTTTTAGCCTCACCATCGAAGAGAATAAGAATAGTACTTCCCGTGTCATCCTTAACCAGTAGCTCAAGTCGATACCTTTAACAATTAGTTAAATTAATGCTACGATATTACTAAACAACTCTTGTAAAGTACTAAAAAGTAGTAGTAATACTTACACCATTATGGGATTATCAAAAGATTTTTTGCAGTTATAACAATAAAAGTCGTTGAGACCCTTCTTTGGCTTCTTAGAACATTTGGGACATGATTGATTGTACCATAGTAGCTCACTCAGTACTTTTTTTAACTCTGGCTCGACAATAACAAAACATATCCTGCGTTATTAAACATCAAATCTATTGTCGGTCATTCTTTTTTATAACAAAATAATGGACATTGATGAGAATTAATTCAAAAGGAGTTGTAATCAGTTGAAATACCTTCTCATAAGGGGGTATGCAATGATTTGTTATTTTGATGATATTCTTCAAATTTGCGGACATGTCACCAGAACTGCCAGATTTATGTTGGCGAACTACTACTTCCACGTTATTCTCACTGACAAAATGGGTGAAAGCAAATATAATAATGTCGGAAAGAGATACCCAAAGTTTATACAACAATAAACATGCATGGCTGTATAAACTTAAAGCTTAAGAGTGTAGGGTTTTTATCTGTATCTTAGGGAGTGCTTTAATTAAGTGATCTCTGGGATATCAATGTTGAAATAGATTTTTGTTGATGATGAATTGTATAGTATTAAAGAAGCTAGAGGAGAAACTAAGTTAGGTATAAATATTTCAAGATCGCACAATATTAAGAACTAAGATATAATTGCTAATAATAATGAATTACCTGGCGTAGAGCCTTTCATTAAAGTGGAGGTTACCACTACCAAAAATTGTTTACGGTCACCAAGTTTCTCTTTCTGCATATTGTAGGAGGTACCAAATTTACCCCATAACTTTATTTTTATACTATTTTTAGTGTAGGAATAAGATGGTGTGTTAATATTATTAGTCTTTGGAAAGAAGTCGATCAATTGTAGTCAAACAGAAATAACATATTATACCTTTCGTCGTGTATCTCTATGCAAGTAGCATCAACGTCTTAGGTTTCCTCCACAAGCACTCCAAACACGTCTAAAGGATTGATAAAAGAGAAATAACCACGATATATGTAAAAAACAAATAGTTGCGTATAATTAAGCACAAAAGCTAATTTATGTTATTAACTTGCAAAGACGGTTGGCTTTAGTCGCCGTTGTTCCAAACTGTGATATGGGGAAAAGTCAAATCTATGTTTCGGGATTATGCTATTAACATCGTCAATTTCTTTGACCATGGTGGACCAGAAGAACTTATTCATTATTTTGGAGTCACTAACAACTCGGTACATTGATTTGTTAGGTTGAACACCGAAGTTGTTGATTATGTAAACTTCGCCTTGTTTCAGTTTCAAGTGAAATATATCCGTATCATTACCCTTCACAGTAGCATGTAAGTAATTCCCCTAATAAACAGAAAAGTATTAATACGAAAATTCCGAGCGTATGGGAAAAAAACAATATACAATTAAATCATACCTCTTCATCGATTAAAACCATATCCATGCATATAAGACTATTATTCTCCCCATGATTCAAAACATCTGAGAGCCTACAAACGCGAATTTTGATTTTTCCTGTTTTTCTTAGTCTCACTAAGCTCGTTGATCAATGTATAAAGGCTGGTGATACATAATAATTAGTTAAAAACATATTTAAAGCCATTAAGGAGTTAAAAACAGATTTGAAGCCATGAAATATAGATATATAGAAACACACACTAAATATTTATCATACCTTGGTGCCATTGCAGAGGGAAGACAGAGAATACTTTTATATTTATTTATGTAGTTATTGTAAATTAATATGATGGACGATTCATGTATTTATATAACGTTGTGATGCAATCACAAGGTTTATAGAAGGCTGGTAGAAGTGGAATTGTACGTTCACTGAGACTATAGAGAAGAAGAGAAGAAGTGGATGCCTAGTAGAATTGAAGATGCAAACAACTGGCCAACTAGGTAGCACAGACACTCCTCCTAACTAGCCGTCACGTGTCGGACACCGTGTCGGACACACGGACACACGGACACCTATAAATAAGGAATGAGAGGTTGAAAGACTAATAGATATTGATTAGAAGATGAGTTGGGGAGGAAATGAGAATAAACTATAGTCAAAGCCAAATTTTAACTTCAATTATTCACATTTAATATCAAATACCAATATAAAAATAAAATTTTGCGTTATTTATAACTATAGAATTATATTTTATTAAATTTAAATGCCGTGTCCCGTGTCCTAAATTTCACGAGATGTCGTATTACGTATCCGTGTTGTGTCCGTGTCCGTGTCCGTTTTCGTGCTACCTAGCTGGCCAACATTAGATTTTTTTTAATATTAACTTTTACAATTTATCTAATGTTTAGAAGTTTAATAAAATTTGAGTATTTTGTCAAACACTACCTACAATTTAGGTCACTTTGCGAGGAACTACCTAAAGTTTTAATTTTTGTCAAACACTACCTAAATTTTAGACCTTCTTTGTCAAACACTACCACAATTACAATTTTCGCATGAAAAGGTGCAAATAAGCGATTTTAGGGTGCCGTTATCATAGCCTTGATGTTTATTTTGCTAAAATGTATTAATGATTAACCTCTTCTTTAAAAATATAGGCTCATATCACTAGGATGAAGATAGTGATGGATAATCAAGGCCTATGATAATTGAAGTAATTTTGCGTAAAATATAATGGAACTTACTAACATAGTTTATGCGTTCATATATTTTAGCAAAAATAAACTCAAAACTAAGATACCGGCAAGTTAAAATCGTTTATTCTCACATTTTCACGCATCAATATTGACTTTGGTAGTGCTTAACAAAAAAAGTCTAAACTTTAGGTAAGTGTTTGACAAAAAATAAAATTTTAGGTAGTTCTTCACAAAGTGACGTAAATTATAGGTAGTGTTTGACAAAATACTCATAAAATTTAGATATTTTAATGTTTATATTTATATTTTCTTTTATTATTTTATATTGATTCGAACTTCTCATGTGTTTGAAGTTGGAGACCCTGTAATCGTTCGAAAAGTTCCTCTTTTAAGTATATATATATATATATTGATAATTATTCACAAATGCTCAAGTTATAATTATTAATTTATTATTATCAAATACTCAAGTTATTATAGATTATTATTATTATCAAATACTCAATTTATTATAAATTATAAAATAGTCTTAATTTTCTCTTAATATATCTAATACTATCATAATGTCTCAAAATATCAGCATTGATATTCCCCAAGAAATTGATAAAGAGGAGTTGGAAAGAATGTTTGATGGTAAATACTTTGATATTCTTTTATTTCTTAATCTTTCTAATTTTTCATTTCATTTCCACATACTCTAAATTGTAATTACTTTGAGAGTAAATTAATAATTACTCCCTTATAAGATTCACTTTTCTAAATTTACTCCCTTATAAGTTGTTTTGCTAAAATTACTCCCTAAAGTTACACTTTTATCAAAAATTGCTTCAAAAGTCCAATTTAAGTCATTTTTTTTTTGCCTATTTTTGAACTTATTTCGTTTGTGCATTAGTCAATCTATACTTTAAAAGGTAAAACTATGTAGACAAATGGAGGGAGAGTTCAAAAACAGACAAAATAAGTGACTTAAATTGGACTTTTGAAGCAATTTTTGATAAAAGTGTAACTTTAGGGAGTAATTTTAGCAAAACAACTTATAAGAGAATAAATTTAGAAAAGTGAATCTTATAAGTGAGTAATTATTAATTTAATCTTACTTTGATTATATTAGTAATTAAAAATATAATCAAAGTAATTGATACATGATCCAAAATTCTAAATTTTATTACTTTATATTGTAATTAAATGATTATATATTAGTATGTTACTAATTAGTTTTTTTCTTATGTTTACTATTTGGTCATCTTCCATAGTTCTACTTCCACATACCCAATAATCTCAAACTTTTGTTGCTTCGGGTTCTATTACCAAAAAAACCGGTGGTAGGCAAGCCGATATTTCTTGGGTTTGGTTGTATTACGACAAAGTACCTCAAGATGGTGAGCCAAAGGAGGTTCCCAAAAACTTTTTATGCTCTTGTAAACTTTGTGCTCAAGAGGGGAAGACGATCATCCCTTATAGATGGAACAAGGGAACGAGAATGGGGATAAGGGAACGGGAACGGGAACTTTGGCCCGCCACTTGGAAAAGCATGAGCTAAATGCTCAAAATCACAAATCCATTGGAGGAAAGGTAAAACAACCAACAATGAGTGGCTATGCATCGTCGTTGCCCGGTGGAGGTAAACCGTTTTTTATAACTGACAAAATATGGTTGATAACCTGGCTAAATATGTTTGAATGACTGAGCAACCTTTTACTTATGATGATAGTCAAGAGTTACAGGAATTTGTTAAATTGTCTTTACAACCGCTTTATTATAAAGTGTCGGAAAAAATTTTTTAATGTCATACCGATATACAATATGAACAAGCTTTTTTTTTTTGGCAGCAGATGTAACTACATACTGTTTTGGCTATTGAAGCCATAGTTACATCCAAGGATACACAAGCTAAAAACAAACAGAGAAACAAATAAACCTAGCGTTACAATATGACTTGTGATACGACACATGATAGCCTTGGCGGAAGAGAACAGATCCTTTACGAGCAACATCGTCCAAATCATCAGCAATACTAACAACTCCCATAGGCCAACGAACCGTACCGGGTGCACTTATGCTACAAGTGCGTAGAAATAAAATGGGAAGGACAAGCCGAACAAGTTTGCCTTCAGCGAAGAAAATTCTCCTACACCGTGGTGATCGATCCCTACAGTCCAAAGACCAGCCCAAGAAGTCCAGTAATCTGCTAAGAAAAGACAAAGAGCTTCCCAAAACAAATTTTCCAACCAAAGACCTCGAAGAAGGGTTCGAGGTGTACCAACATAGACAAATATCATAATCACAAGCACCAACGCCTTAGAGAGGTCTTTATTCCACAGAAGAAACATCTCAGAACCTATGGGATACGAGAAACTGATCGCCCCATAGAGGTGATTATTTGACATAGACATAAGATACCACAAGGGATGACGAAAAACTAAGTTAATCCCATTGGAAAGTATCCACTTGAGGAAAATTATTATTAGTAACATAACGAAAAATAAGCTAACGGTCGACATTGATGTTTTGACGAAGAACCACCACATCCGACCCACCCAACACCACTAACTAACCCAAAACCACATAATCTCAACCGACACAATTACCCAAATTAACACTAGTCAGCCAACTATTGTCCCGACAACACGGAGCATGCATTCCCTGAAATTTAAGACGTACATCAAATACATTCAAAATCCAGCTCGACCGGCAACACCCCAAAGACAGGATAATGAGAAACTAACCAAACAAAGACAGTCCGACTGAACTACCACTTGACCCCGGACAGACCGATTGAAGCCCGATAATGCAACAAAAGACCACAAAAACAACATGCAAAGAAAATTGACCCCAAAACAAACATGCACAGACCAATCGGTGGGGGGAGGAGCGAGGGGAAGGGGGAACACCAGACTAGAACATGCAAGACCACCATGGGGAAGACTGACCAGACCAAACAAAGAACGATAGACGACCGACACGAAGACCGCCCGATTAACCAGGAGACTTACCTTAGGAGGTAGGGGAATGGGTGAGGGGGATGGGAACACCTCCTAGGGAAAGACCCGACGCTGACACTAGGAGCACCGACTGCGACGGAGGTACAAGAAATACAACATCGACGATCAGAGATGGCCCAAACCTTAGAAACACATGTTAAAAGGGCAAGATGAAGGGGAAAGCCAGAGAGCGCATCGATCTAAAACAGAGAGAAGTGTCGGAACAGTGACCGCCACCCGGAAGGCCAACGGGACAAAATTTGAAGATAAAAAATGTTAACAGAGAGGGTGATGATGAAGGTTCGCCGGAGATGGGCCAAGGCATGACCGCATCTCCTGCGAAAGGATTGAAGCAGTGAGGGGATATAGTAGGTGAGTGGTGGCTGTGGTGGAGCAAGCTTTTAGGTTTTTTTGGGTTTTTTTTTTGGGGGGCGGGGCGGGGGGGGGGGGGGGGATAGAGAGAGAAAGCAGTCCTTGATAATAAAAAAATGTGTATCTTCCAATATGAACAAGCTATAAATGAATTGATTGCTTTTTTTCAACCTATAAAAATCGTGTTTGTTTAACTAGTGAATGTTGGACAACTGAACAAGGTGAACCTTACTTATGTATAACCATACATTGGATTGGTGATAATTTTAGATTAGAGAAACGTATTATTGCTTTTGATTTAATGGAAAAGCGTCACACCGGTTATAATATTTTCACTCGTATTAACAACACAATTAACGAGTTTAACTTAAGCACCAACATCATGTCTATTTCTTTTGATAATGCTTTCGCCAACACAAAATGCATAGATATGTTAAACAACAAATGAACGTAATTAAATGGAGAACTTGTTCGTATTAGATGTTGTGCTCACATTGTTAACTTGTCCGCCCAACAAGGTATATCTTTGTTATTTCCTTTGTTAAACCCAATTAGACAAGTAATTAAATGGATTAAAAATAGAATGAATTTTAGATGTGAATATACTACTTTGTGTAAGAGGGCCGGGTTAAGGGCTAAGAAATGGTCATTAGATACACCAACAAGATGGAATTCGACTTATAAAATGCTAAAAGATGTCGTTATTTATAAAAATGTTATCACTCCTTTGTATAATGAACATGAGGGTTGTAAAGAAGGTCAAGGATTAAATGATAAATCTATGTGGTTACTTGCCGATCATGTATTTAAATTGTTAAAAGTTTTTAAAGATGCAATAAATGTTTTTTTCACAAGTTTATGAACCTAATGTCCATCATGTTAATTTGCAATGTTGTTCTATTGTTGATGCGATGAATAATTGTGGAAATGTGGTTTGCTTAAGATCCCGGTCAATGATAAAATGATGAAAAAATGGTTAGATTATTTATAAATTTCCCACCATTTATTGTGTTGGTTTGCTATTTGATCTATGTGTTAAAGCTTATGGTTTAAAAGACATTTTATATTTTTATTATGGTGCTTTAGGTTATACATATAATACCCAACTCGATGTTGATTATGCTATTGGTATTGTTCATCAATTATATGCACTTTATGAAAATGTGAACCTAGTTCTAAGAAGTCTGAATTGCCAATAAGTAACACCGTATGTGAACCTATTTTTTTTCAAAGAAACTTTGATCGCGTATAATTCATGATCATGAATTCGGAACGCGACGAATTATTTTCAAAATGATCGTCTTCTCGAGATCTTCGACTTGAAAAAAAATCGCTACCTTATGAATTCGTAGCCATGAGATATCGTCGGTCAAAGTTTATTTGGTTAAAAACGTTTGACCGGCCATAACTCTTGCAAAAACGTTCATAAAGTGGCAATTTTTTTTCAAATCGAAGATCTCGAGAAGTCGATCATTTTTGAAAAAAGATTCGTCGCGTTCCAAATTCATGACCATGCATTATACGCGGTCAAATTTTTTAAAAGAAAAGAAGGGGTGCCACATAGAAAACCAAAACCATAGGGGTATCACATAGAATATCCCTTCAAGTTTTTGACGTTAGTTTAAATCCTATGTCACCATTCCTATTTAAAGTCACAAGAAAGTTGAAAAATGTCACCTAATTCACCCCCTCCCCTCTTTAGGTGCTTGAATTCATACTCTTCAATCATCCAAGATGGTCTTTGTTGGAAAATAAATTAATGTAGCTGATGTAGGATATAGTGGTGTAGTAAGAGTGTCGGTCTCAGGGACGGTTAGTGTCTAAAAATGATCTAATAGTCTACTAAGTCTCTTGCAAAGTCACAATGTAATTTGGGTTTGGATTTGTTGACTAAACTAAAAAACAATAATTAAAAGCAAATAAAAACAACAAATTGAGTCTAAAACGAGAAAGATTGGATTTTTATCAAATAAGAGGGAAAACTAGGGTGAGTGGGTTCATATGGGTAGTAAAGTCGAGTGAAAAAGCCGGGTTTAATAGTTGAAATGTCTTCTAGCCTAGGAAAGTGAATTGAGGCTTTCGTTCTTACAATTCCTCCTCAAACCGACTCTAACTAGCTACCGCGTCACTAGATACGGTTTGCTAAACTAGCGGTTCTACGAAAAACCACGTCTTTCGATCTTATGGTATTCGAAACAAGCGAGAGAATCATGCAAACTCAAGTAGGCATTTCATCAAACATGTTATAAGCATAGCATGGAAACAAGACAATAATCAACTATTAACCCCAACAAGAACACATTAACTCATACTAGAACCCATAATCCCCCACATAACCCTAGCAAGATTACTACTCGCTCATATTGAAAGGAAATTCAATATTAACTAAGGATTGCAAAAGGAAATCAGCAACAAAAAACATTTTCTAATTAACAATGAGTAGATAACAAGAATTGAAATGAAAACTTAATTAAAGACAAGATTAAGTAAAGAAATTGTACCAGCTTAGAAAAAGGTGAGAAATTTGATATAATAACCAAGATTTTGTCACAAATATTTGAATACAAACCAAGTTCCAACACTAAACCAAGTTGCAATTACTAATTAACCAACTAACTAGCTTAATTATGGAAGATTAATAGAAGATTAAATACTAATTCTATGAGAGTTTCAGATCTAGGGTTTCGTGACCTCTAATTACACAAGAGGGTCTATTTATAGGTTTACAAATTGGAGGAAAAATGGGCTTCGAAAGACTTCATGGACTGGCAAAGTCACGACCGTGAAAGGTGTTTCACGGTCGTGAAAGCTGTCTCACGACCGTGAAACATCTTTCACGGTCGTGAGATATGTACCAAATGAGGCAGAAACTTTCCATGATCAAGTCACGACCGTGAAAGGGGTTTCACGACCGTGACTTCACTTTCACGACCGTGAAATATGTTTCACGGCCGTGAGCTGAAATGCTCGAGAATCTGCCTGCTTGGAAAGGCATTTCACGACCGTGAAACGCCTTTCACGCCCGTGAAATGCTTCTTGTCCTTCTTCCTTTGCTTGACTTTGTTACTTCCTTTCCGGTTTCGCTTGCCTTGACTCGGGAGGGCTTTGGAGCATCGAGTAGGGCCCCCAAGGGTATGTAGGGCCCCCAAGGTATGCCGTGGCTCCTCCGAGTGATCCACCTTCTTCTTTGTCGATCAAAATTAGGTAGAAATCGCCTTAAATGACGGTTTACCTACAAAAACACGATAAAAGCGAGAAATATGCTAGGAGAGGGTAAAACACATAGAAACGCTCTTAGGGAGCGTTAAAGGCAAGCAAAACGAGACAAAAAGGGGTGAAAAAGTAGGGTGAAATGACACTATATCAAATCTCCCCAAACCAAACCCTTACTCGTCCCGAGTAAGGATGAACAATAGTCAAGACCCTTATAACTAGGCTAAACCTAACCGATACAAGGCAATTAACGGGCCTTGCTCCGTCCCTTCAACTCGCAACAAGGTATCCATGAGGTAGGATACCTTCTTGCAAGGCAAGTGGGGTCTTGCCAAAACTCCGATGCCTTCTAGGCAATAAAGCACACAAAACATATGAGAATGGATCTACAAAAGCAAGTGGCAACATGCCTCATCCATGTGCCAGGATTCATTTAAAATGGAAAAATTTCAAGCATGCAAATTCCTATGTACTTACTAGTTTTACAAAGAACTAGGCCTAGAAAGATATAAATGAATCACCTCTTTATTGTGTAAAATTAGTATATTCGTTCACGTTCAATAGAAAGCTTTGTCAATGGTGATAAGGTGGGATGGAAAGTGAGGGCCCCATGGTGTTAGAAGACACTGTAGGATCAGAATTCCGCCTCTCACCTTAGTGAAAGGAAGGGTCGTCCCCTCTTAGCCATGTAACGTAGGAGTAATCATCAAAAAGTTAAGGAAACGTGATGTTTGAGTTCTTATTTGATTTCTTTTTCTTTTCTTTTTGTTTTTGTGATTTCTTTTTCTTTCTGTCTTTGATTTTTGCTTGATTTGGGTGTCTTTTGAAAGTAAGGTAGCCTAGCGAAAGGTGTGGGGCGGAGACCAATAATAGGCAAATCCTCGCCGTAGCGACATCGAGAGCGACCCCATATGTAGTGAGGGTACTCTTGAAGAGCATAAAAGTCTCCATATGCACTCCCTAAGCTAGGACTAAGGCAAAGATATTGGCAAAATATCAAGCTTTTATTTTCAGTTGTGTTTGAACTCAATTTTTGGACTTGTGATGGAAAAATTCCTCGTTGTCAAATGTAATGAAATGTGATGATTGGAACAATTACATGGCCTCGAGAGTCACCTAGGAAAGCGTTCACCAAGGAATTTTCACACCATGGGGATGGTCAAGATGGTAAATGCAAGCCCTTGACTAGGCTCTAGGAAACGGTGCGAAAGTTATACTAAAAATACACATTAAAAGGTGTTTCAAAATCTATTTTAATAGGTAAAGTTCTAAGAAAAAAAGTATCTACAAGGGCCTATCCAAGCTTGTTCAATTTCCAAATTAGGCATTTTAAAAAGTTCTCCTAAATGCAACTATATGCCATGATCTAGAATTAAGCAACATATATACAAACTAATGCAAATGCTCTAGTGAACTACGTGACAATTAATCTAATGAAACCCCCTAACAGCACATAAGTCACACAACCACCAATTCATCAAAATCAACATCGCAATCATCAACAATTCCTCCAAACTCCTCATGTGATAAGAAGTAAAGAAAGAAAGAAGGGGAAGGAATAAGAACGATCATACCATGGCGGTCTTCTTAATCCCTTGTATAAGTCTCTTAAGCGATGTGTAGCAGACCTATGTATGGAGATTAGAAGAAAAAGCAATGCAAATATATACAAACTAAGATATAAACAAGCTAATTTTTAGGAAATTTCAAACTTTTTCGATTTTTTTTGGATTTTTGAATGATTTTAAATGCAAAATAAAACATGTTTTTGGGATTTTTTTCAAATTATCAAAATAATTCCCCATCCCCCACATAGGAACATACATTGTCCCTAATGTATGAAATGTGATTATTGAAAATAAAGAAAGACATGTTTTTGGATTTTTGAATGGTTTTCTAAAAGGAAAAGAACATGTTTTTGTGTTTTTTTTTTTAATATTTTGAAGAATAAAAACATGTTTTTGGTTTTTTTTTATTTTTGAGAAGTATTCACAATATAAACAATATATACAAGAGGGTTAGTTATGCAAATGAACTAATTCTATATGAAATGCATGAACTAATCAATATTCCTAAAACTAAATGCAAAGTGTTATAATACAAAGTGCATGATCTAAGTGAATGCAAGCTAAACTATATGCTAATCTAGAGTCTCGTTGCGGTGGTAATGTGCATAAATGCAATGCTCCTCATGGGGGTACCTCCCACAATAAAGTCTAGATAAAAAAGAATACAAGGTGTGCCATATCGGAGTCTCATCGCGGCGGTAATGTGCATAAATGCAATGCCCCTCATGAGGGTACCTTCCACGGGAAAGTCCAAAAATGGCACCTAAAAGTGCAACTACGTGATGCATGAGAATTATCTAAATGCAATGAATGTGGTTTGTCAATTTGGATTTTCCATGAAGGAGCAAAATATTGGTGTCCGATGGGATGGACACCCGCCTCCAATGTTACCGAGGCCAACCAACACAACAATAAAAATTTACATGTTAAAGGTGCAATTCAAGTCAATAAAAGAGAGGAGAGAAGGAAACACGCACTAGAGGGGAGGGGGTAGATGCTAAACAAGCCACCTAGACACCACTCCGACTCTTCCTATCATCAAACAAAACACAAATCCTCCTCAAAAGGTCTCCATCTCATCCTCATTCTCATCCCGCCCACCACTACCACCACCCTCTTCCCGATTCCCGTGGTCTCCCCCGGTCTCCATGCCGTCTACCCCTTCCTGGTTTCCATGGTTGGGGAACAACAAATCACGTTGTGCCCAGCTTGGCAAAAAACCGTTCGGGTCAATGTACCCTTGGTTAGCCAGCAAGTAATAGTTGGGGTAGGTGGCATAATAATTGTTCACCCGGTCTTCATGCATGTTCAAATGCATGTTTTGCATAAGACCGGTGAGGTAGTCACTTTGGGGGGAGATGGTAGGGTCGGGGTGAACATACCCCTTGTACTCAAAGGGGTAGGGGGGAATATTCACAAAACTGGGTGGGGGATATGGTGCTTACAGATGTGGTAAAGGAAAAGGAGGAACATGCAGGGTTACGTGAGGTGCACTTTGACTCGGTGTAGGTCTGGGTCGGGGTCGAGGTTGCTGGGGAGACTCTCCCTCCTCCCTAGTGCCACTAGAAGAGGCTATACCTGCCATCGTCACCGGTAGCAGGTAGCTAGGTCGCATATCCATGGTGTCGCCCCTAGGTGTGAAAGGCGGGAGTCTATGACAAGGTAGGTAAAAGGGGGTGGTATCCTTGATTACCCAAATATATCCCTTAGCTCGGTCAATCCTAATCCAATTAGAGTGGATTAGGGAAGTCTCATCTAGAAGTGTCCCTCCAGGTAAGGCCTCATACGCCCCATCATTATTGAAGTCGGGGTCAAAGTGCTTAGCCAAAAAAGTTACCAAACCCCCTATGACCACCGTCTGCTTACGAGCCACGGTGGTTTATCCCAAATTTCTCCACCTACTAAAAATTTCATGCATTAGGGGAAAGGTGAAGTTTTCCCTCGTCCCTTGCACATTCAAGTGCGTTTCTAAGAGGGTAAGGTCAAGCTGAGTCAGGTTGTTCGGTTCTTGTCGACAGAGGAAGGTGCCTGACACTAACCTGTGCCAAAAACGGGGCACAGGGTGGTGAATTAAGAAAGCTGAATTCCGCCGGAAATCGGTCAATACCCTCCCGGTCAAGGCCTCCCTAAGTACTTCTACATTGTACCCTCTTGGCTCCTCGGAATCCCTACTAAAAGGTATTTCTAACCCAAAAATGGCAGCAAAATCATCAACAGGTATGACACGTGTAGTGTTGGCAAGACGGAAAGTATAACAAGCTACTTTTTCATCATTCCTACAAGTATTTAAACTACTCAAAAATTCAAGCGTGAGACTCCGATAAGAGAGCTCATGCATAGAAAACAAAGTAGACATACCGGTATCCGCGAAAAAGGTCCGCATCTGTTCCGTTAAGCCTAAACCACGTATGATGTCGTGGCATAGAAAGATGGTTGGCTCCATTTCCAACCCTTGTATCCCTTCAAAAGCTTGCCTATGAGCGTCCGTCTCGAAGACGACTTCCGAAAAATTGGAAGTTGCTCGATTTCCAAGTTTTCATCCGGGTTTAGGTTGCTGGAACCGCTTCCCCTCCTTCTCTTTTGAGTTCGTGATGTCGCTGCTTTGCCTCTCCCTTGTCCCACCATTTTTGTTCTAAACCCAAGCTTTTCCAAAAAGAAAAATGCTAAAAAAATTCCTTAAAGACGATTACAAACACTTGGAAAACCTTCAATTAACCCCAAAACTACTTTCTATTGAAGTAGAAAGCTTGAAAACTAACCCAAAAAAAAAGATCCCCAAATTCGGATTTTTGAAACCTTAGGTTTAAAAATCTCTTTTTTTGAGTTTTTTGGTGTTTATAAGGTGAAATAATGGCTCTTTTTGTGTTTGTAATTGAAAAAGAGGAGTTTTTGTAGCAATTTGAGGAAGATTTGATGAAGTTTTGAGGGAGATTTGGGTTTTTTAGTGAGATAAAGGGTTTTAGGATTGTGTTTATGTAGTGAAGGAAGAAGATGAAGGGGAGGAGTAAGAAGGAAGAAAAGAAAGAAAAGAAATCACGGTTTAAGCATTTCACGACCGTGTGATTAATGTCACGAGCGTGAAATAGATTTCACGACCGTGAAACCTGAAGTCACGACCGTGAAATGATTTTGCAAAGTTCCTGTATTTTTTATGTCACAATCTCACGACCGTGAAATGTCTTTCACGACCGTGAAACATGTTTCACGACCGTGAGATAGGTTTCACGGTCGTGAAATGTGTTTCTCGTCATTTCACTGGCTTGCTTCATCAGTCACGGACGTGACTCAAATCTCACGAGCGTGACTCGTCTTTTTTTTGAGCTTTTGGACCAAAATTCTTCATTCTTGTTCGATTTCTGGCTTCTTCATTAGCATTCCGCCATGTTTCCTTCATTTCATCTTACAAAATAATCACACACCACATCAAATCCCTCCCCCACACTCTCATTGACAAAAATTGCATCAAAAATTACGAAATTAACTAAGTAATGGGAAATTGATTTAATTAATGATTCAATTGACAAAGAAAAATTAACCTCATTATCGTCAATTTAACCAATTTCCATGCAAACTAATATATCCCAAGCATTAGTAAATGAGTTAGAAATATATACAAATTTGTGATTCTTGGGGGACTTCACAAAACCCATTCTTTTTCAAGAATTAATGAAGGGTAGTCGGCTTGAGGTATGAAGCCTCGACTACCTCGATGAAAGAACCTTCCTTGTAAAGCTTGATTCGTTGCCCATTCACTTTGAATCTTTGGCCATCTTTGCTTGCCAACTCGAAGTCCCCATATCTCTCTACCTCGGTGATCAAGAATGGTCCCGACCACCAGGATTTGAGCTTCCCGGGAAATAGCTTGTACCTTGAGTTTAAAAGAAGAACCTTGTCTCCACATTGGAGATCCTTTTTGAGGATCTTCTTGTCGTGAATGAGTTTGGTCTTCTCCTTGTAAGATTGAGCATTTTCATAAGATTTGAGGCGGAACTCCTCAAGCTCTTGTAATTGGAGCAATCTCTTGTCACCGCTCAGTTTTGCATCAAGATTTAGTTCTTTGATCGCCCAATATGCCTTGTATTCGAGCTCTATGGACAAATGGCAAGACTTGCCATACACCAACTTAAAAGGCGACATTTCAATAGGAGTTTTGAATGTCGTCCTATATGCCCATAGTGTGTCGTCGAGCTTTGAACTCCAGTCTTTACAGTGCTTTGAGACCACTTTTTCAAGGATAGATTTGATCTCTTTGTTGGAAATTTCGACTTGCCCGCTAGTTTGGGGATGATACCCCAAACCGGTACGGTGATGAACACCGTATTTAAGAAGTAGTGAGTCAAGTCGTTTTTCATGAAAGTGCGTGCCTCCATCACTTATTAAAGCTCTAGGTACTCCAAACCGGGGGAAGATGATCTTCTTTAGGAAATTGATGACAACTTTGTCATCGTTGGTAGGGGAAGCCACCGCCTCAACCCATTTGGACACGTAGTCAACAGCCACTAGAATGTACCTATTCCCTTTTGAAGAAATAAAGGGGCCTTGATAGTCTATGCCCCACACATCAAACACCTCCACCTCAAGAATCCCCCTTTGGGGCATCTCATTCCTCCAAGAGATGTTGCCGGTGCGTTGACAAGCATCGCAACATTGGACAAAGTGCTTAACATCTTGGAACATAGAGGGCCAAAAGAACCCGGATTGAAGTATTTTGGCAACGGTCTTGCTTGCCCCATGGTGCCCTTCATAAGGAGAGGAGTGGCATCCTTTCATGATATCTTCATATTCCCATTGAGGAACACATTTTCTATACATCCCATCACCGCACTCCTTGAACAACAAAGGGTCATCCCAAAAATATCTCTTAGCTTCAAACAAAAACCTCTTCTTTTGATTGTGGTTGATGCCCGATGAAAGAACACCACCCACAATGTAGTTGGCGAAGTCCGCAAACCAAGGTTCATTCTTGGCAAGCAAATATTTAAGTGCGGCATGGTCCGTATAAACAATGACTTTGGAGCCAATCAAATATGAACGGAACTTGTCAAGGGCATAAACAATAGCAAGAAGCTCTTTTTCCATTTTTGCATAGTTAACTTGTGCTTCATCAAGGGTCTTGCTAGAATAGTAGATGGCATGCAAAGCTTTGTCCTTCCGTTGGCCAAGAACCGCGCCAACGGCATAATCGCTTGCGTCGCACATCACTTCAAATGGCAATTCCCAATCCGGGGATTGCATGACCGGGGCCGAGATAAGAGCTTCCTTTATCCTAGAAAATGCCTCAACACACTAATTAGTAAAATGGAAAGGGGTATCCTTGAGGAGAAGTTGTGTAAGTGGTTTAGCAATTTTGTAGAAGTCCTTGATGAACCGGCGATAAAAGCCGGCATGACCAAGGAAGCTTCTTACCCTTTGAGGTCTGAAGGCGGGGGTAATTGCTCAATCACTTACACCTTTTCCTTATCAACTTGGATACCCTTTTCCGAGATAAGACGACCAAGAACTACCCCTTCATTTACCATGAAGTGGCATTTCTCCCAATTTAAAACAAGACTCACTTCTTCACATTTTTCCAACACCAAAGACAAGTTATGCAAGCACAAATCAAAATCTTTCCCATACACACTAAAATCATCCATAAAAACTTCCATGATAGACTCAATGTAATCGGAAAAAATACTCATCATGCATCTTTGGAATGTAGCCGGGGCATTGCAAAGGCCGAAGGGCATTCTTCTATAGGCAAAAGTGCCATAAGGGCATGTAAATGTGGTCTTGGATTGGTCAATTGGGTCGATTGGGATTTAGAAAAATCCCGAGTATCCATCTAGATAACAAAAATACTTGTTTGAGGCAAGTCTTTCTAGGAGTTGATCAATGAAGGGAAGGGGAAATGATCCTTTCTTGTTGAGGCATTCAACCTCCTATAATCTATACACTTTCTCCATCTCGTCACTACCCTAGTAGGCACTAGTTCATCTTTATCATTCTGCACTACCGTGGTGCCACCTTTCTTTGGCACCACTTGCATGGGGCTAACCCAATCGGAGTAAGAGATTGGGTAGATGATTCCGGCATCAAGTAGTTTCATGACTTCACCTTTAACTACCTATTTCAAGGTGGGGTTTAGTCTCTTTTGAGGTTGCCTTCTAGGCTCATGATCATCTTGCATGTGAATTCTATGCATACACAATTCGGGGCTAACCCCCTTCAAATCATCCAAGCTATAACCAATAGCTTTCTCATGTTTTCTTAAAACACACAACAATGCATTCAATTGATTATCATCAAGGTGAGCATTTACAATCACGGGTTGCACTTTGACTCATCAAGATAAGCATATACCAAGTTAGAAGGAATGGGTTTAAGAGGGCTTGTACCTCTACCGCAATATCTACCGCACAAGAGGTTTGGATGATAGACTCAAATCTTAAAAGTTGTTGTTCATCAAGCTCTTCTCCTTCCAAGGTTGCTTCAAGTAAGTCAAATTCAAACCCATGTAGCTCCTCCATAATATCCCTTGGTTCCAAGGTCAAGATGGCTTCCAAAGGATCCCTCATAAAGAAGCTAGGTGTCACTTCTTCAACAAAGGCATCGAAGATATCAATGAAATAGCAAGATTCTCCAAGATTTGGATCTTTCATGACATTTTGCAAGTTGAATGTTATTTTTTCATCTCCCACCTCAAGGGTTAGCCTCCCATGTTTTACATCAATCACCGCTCCGGCGGTGTGCAAAAATGGCCTCCCAAGAATAATGGGGATTTGAGAATCCTCCGCCATGTCAAGAACTATGAAGTCCACCGGAATGAAGAACTTTCCAATTCTAACCGGGACATCCTCCAATATACCCAATGGTTGATTTGTAGATCGATCCGCCATTTAGAGTGTGATGTTGGTGCATTTAAATTCCCCCATGCCAAGTTTCTCACAAATGGAATATGACATCACACTCACACTAGCTCCCAAATCACACAAGGCCTTGTCAATTTTTATGTTGCCTATGGTGCATGGGATAGAGAAACTACCCGGATCTTTCAACTTTGGAGGGGTTGGGTTTTGTAAAAAGGCACTACACTCACCGGTAAATGCCACGGTTTCAACTCCACTTAAGGACTTCTTTCTTGTAAGGATGTCTTTCATGAATTTTGCATAGGCGGGAATTTGAGTGATGAGGCCGGTGAATGGAATGGAGACCTCCAAATTCTTGACAATGTCCATGAATTTGCCTAATTGCTTGTCTAGCTTTGTTTTTGCTTGTCTAGAAGGGAAAGGTAGCCTGATCACAATAGGCTCCTCAACCTTCTTGTTCTTTGTTACCACTTCATCCTTATTTTCAACAACAACTTGCTGACTTGAAGAGCACTCTTCCTCCTTGTCATCCAATTCAACAACTTCATTTTCAATTGGTCCATCATCTACCACTTTGTCTCCCTCACCATTATCATCTTCAATTTGCATCTTTGGTCCCTCATAACTCTTTCCACACCTCAAATGTATGGCATTAGCGGTTTAATTTCCAGGTGGGTTACCTTGAGGAGGTAATTGACCTTTTCCCCTAGAGGAACTCCCTGAGGCTATTCGGGTCACTTGAGTTTCAAGCATTTTGTTGTGGGCAAGGATGTTATTGATGATAATATCTTTGGCTTGGTTGTCTTTTTGTATTTGGAGGATCGCTTTGTGAATGTCCAAGTTTGGATCTCCAACTTGTGGTTGCATGAGAGGTTGATTTTGTGGTGGTGGGTTGTATTGATTTTGGTTGTATTGTGGTTGATTGTAGGAAGGTTGGTTTTGATTGTATTGTTGTCTTTGAAAGTTTTGTTGATTGTTTCTCATGGGTGGAGCAACATATGGTTGTGGTTGAGGGTTTTGGACATTTTGGCTTTTATATGAGAGATTTGGGTGTTTCTTTGTGTTCTCATTGTAAAAGTTGGAGTAGGGAGTTCCTTGCCTATAAGATTGAAAGGCATTCACTTGTTCCACGGATCCTCTACAATCTTGAGAATCATGACCAAATGTTCCACAACATTTACAAACCCCTTGAGGTAGGCTTGGTGCCATCACCATAGCATTCACTTGTTGCATAGGTGGTTGAGAACATGAGCTTTGAGCTTGTTGAAATAGAGCCGTTTGTTGGTCCATTTTGAGGTTCATTGCTTCCATATAAGAGCTAAGTTGAGCTCCAAAGTCGGCTCCCATTTGGGTGACGGAGCTCACCTCATGATTTCCCCTAGGAGTTTGCCTTGGCCTACTAAATTGTGAGTTATGGGCCGCCATCTCCTCTTTTCGTGCCCAAGTTTGAGCATCATCTACTTCCGTGA
>JAIUZE010046850.1:0-18717 GCA_022085475.1 Heliosperma pusillum | reverse complement strand
CGTTATAAAGATAGAAATGACTAATACAAACAATTGTTTATGGCCACTAAACATAGTTATAGAATTTGACACGACCAAAGGAAGAAACAATTAGACGGTTCAATTGGTAACTACTCTTCTTTTAATTCATTTAACTCGTAAATCATTTCAATACTACAACTCTATTTATTTTATTTACACAATGATAATTTTACAATATTAGAATTAATCTAATTTATATGATTATGTGATTAAGTAAATTAGCAAGAAAAAGATGTATGAAATTAAACTATGAAATATAAATACTAAAGTGATTATGGTGATTATGTTAACAATGATTCTAATGACAATTTTTAGGATTATTTGATTAGGTAAATTATAAGGTGACATGCTAAACAATACTTTGGTTTTAACTAGATTAATTTTAGATTGATTTCCTAATAATAACAATATTATGAAAATGATACTTGTGAGATTATAATTCATGATGATTAAAATTGTATAAGTAAATCAAGATTAGAGAATTACCGAATTGGAATATGAGTATAAGAACAAAAGTAAGAACAAATATCCAATAACAAAAGCTAAGTAAACACTAGAGAAATACTAAGAAAACTATAAAAACTAGTAAGAAAGTGTGCTAAAAGATATGTAAAGATGATAATAGATAATTGGATTATTGTTAGATAAAGGATGCTTAGATGCTTGGATGATCATTGGCTTTTATAAGGCTCCATGGCTGCTGATCCTTCGTGCAAATTCGTACCCTAGTCAAAGCATTAATGTACTCATTTAAGCTCGGATTGAAGAGGAACCAAGTAAGGTCCTCTTGCAGAAATACCCGATCGGGTAATAGGTAATCCGATCGGGTTTTTGTGTAATTGGAATTTTCCGTCTTTTCATCTTATGCACGGAATCCTATGCCTTAGTCTTTAGTCAATGCACTACGGAATTGGGCTTGGGCTGATCTTCTCTTGACTTGGGTTGAGTTTTCTTTTAAAGTTCAAAGCCAAAATCCAAATCGAGCCCATTCGAGGAAAGATGTAGCGGAATCGTAATCAAATCGTGAACTGGCTATCATCAATTCCTTGAAAACTCGTATCCTAGTGTCTTTGCTCCATAAAGTAGGAAAATATAGCAAAACCGCTTCATTTCCTATAAAACGAGTCAAAACACGCAAAACAACTAGAATAGCAATATTAGCTCGTTAATCACTTAACAAAGTGCATAAATCGTATAGAAATCGAGCTAAAACGGGGGATAAATCAATACAAAATATCACTTATCAAACTCCCCCAAGCTAAACCCTTGCTTGTCCTCAAGCAAATATAACAATCATAACTAGGACAAGGGTAGCTAACAATGATCAATCTATCATACGAATCTCAAAGAGTAAGCTCTTAATAAGTAGATGAATCATAAGCCCGCAGCAACAAGGGCGAAGGAAAGTGCGAATCATGGTTGAGATTTACATAACGGCGCAGCATAGAAAATACTCTTTGGACCTTTTCAGGTCTTGCATGATCTTTTTGACAATGGACTCTCACGGTACACTCATCACTCAAATTTTTGTAAAATAGGAAATACTGGTTCAAATTTAAAGTGACACTCACCTATCTACAACTTATAAGAATGTGCCCGCAGTCTAGTATGGTAGACATTCCAAAATCATTAAGTAAAACTAATCATGCTCAAAATATAACGTAAGAAGCACTAGTAAAGTAAAGAAGAGGCTTGAGAAATTTGGGTAAGAAAGTGGACAAATGAATTTGGTAATGTGGAGGTTAAAGTCAAGCTAGTAATAACCAAATGTGTAGTGGATACTCAATCCAAATCATACCAATTCCCATCAACAATAGTCAAAGCCAAAAGCAGCATATTTGCTAATTAAACATTAGAATCAAGTTACGACTTCCCATAATTTTCTTTCTTTTCATTCATTTCATGGAAGCGTTTTTCCTCTTTTTCTTTTCTTTTTTTTTCTCTTTTTTTTTCCCGAGCTTTTCTTTTTCATTTTTTCATTTTTCTTTTTCCATAATTTTTCAAAGCTCTTTTTTTCCTCTTTTTCTCTTCCACGTCAAAAACCGGGAATCAGTAATCCTGAGACAAGCTTACACCAAATGGCGGCATTATCATAACATCGCAAAATCATAGAACACCCCTACACATATAGTCGGTTACTAGCTTAAAAGGGTAGGCAAAGTTATAATGTAGCTAGAAAGAAGGGTGTTTTTGCGAAATGTGAACAAGAGATTGAATGGCTTCAAAATGTAGATCATGACAGTAATACTTATAGAAAATGGAATAAAAACCATACTTATGCGTTTTGATGTAACACAGACTATAAGGAGAAACTACTCACTCCTAAACTGGGATCGGGTTCAGATGTACCAACCACTGGAGGCTCTACCTTACAATATGAGTAGCTTGCCAAAGTCAAGATCAAGCTTAATTAAGTCCAAATGCAATTTCCTACCTACTGTGTACAAGACATCCCCATGAATGCACAATTCCTCATAATAAAACGAAACATCAGCTTATAAAAACTATAAAATGAGAAATGTAAGATGGAAATGATCTTTTCTTTTTGTGTTTTTTTTGAGTTTTTCGATTTTTTTCTTTTTTTTTATTAATAAAAACTAAAAAGAAACTAAGAAAATTAAAAGAAAAGAAACTAAAAAGAAAACTAAAAATCTAAATGCAATCCTAAATGCAGTTTCTAAATGCAAATCCTCCCCCAAGATAAAACTTCACATTGTCCTCAATGTGCATGCAATTATAATAGAAACAAACCGAAAAACGGCTGATAGCACATGGAACAGAAAAACGATATGAATTTCTAATGGGAAAAGGGGCTTAAAAAGAAAACTAAAAATGCAAAAGAAAGAACGGAAAGAAAGAAAATTCTTACAAAATGTCTAGCCTCCCCCAAGCTAGTATAAACAAGGGGAGCTCATCATCAAATCACAAAGGCCACCAGCCACGACCTCTCCTCTCAGAAGGAGGTGGCTCGGGTGCGGATCCAGAAGCATCTGCATAGTGGGTATCATCTGCAGAATGATAACTACCATGAGAAGGAAAGATCCCAGCTGGGTTGCTGGCTCCAAAGGTTTGATACTCTTCCACCTAGTGATCAGGAAAATCACCTCCATACCCTCCAAACCTCTCTACGCCATAATCGGTTCCACAATAATCAGGTCCGGTTCGCGGCACACCTGCACCATAAGCAGCACCATACCTCCCCTCGGGCCAAGTATAAAAAGACGGGTGGGGGCCCTCGGCTCTAATCACACCTTGCCTAGCAAAGTGGTCATATATGGGGTGCAAAGCAAGCTGTTGGTCGGACTGAATTCTATTGACAGACAATGTTAAAGCTTCAAACATAGCGGCTACATCGCCCTCAGCATGGGTCGATTGAGAGGATGATCCAACCTCAGGGCGGCTGGATCTAAGTTGAACAGGGGGGGTCAATGGGAGTAATATCCCCAACAGGAAGGTAGTAGGTAGGTCGAGGTAAAATAGCCTCACCCTCTTGAAGTGGAGGTCGCTGCCGAAGAAATGGAATTTGCTCTACTTCGGCGGTCAACTTGACCGAATCACGGCCAGCTATCCTCCAAATCATATGGGGGTGAGAAGCACGAAACCAGTTGAGCTGAACAAAGTATGCATAATCTAACCCATTTCCCATCTCGGTGGGAGGTGTAGTCAATGCCCGAAGCACGAAACCAGTTGAGCTTGTATAAAGCCACAAACTCTCATAGCTAGGTGAGTAATAAGACCTCCATAGACAATGGCTCTGTTCTTGGGATTAACAGCTTTGCTCAACTAAACAGCAAAATGATACGGGACACTAACAGACCATGGCTCATCACCATCCACATTCAAAAATCCTCCTAACATTTCTAACTCTACTCGTCTCACCAAATGAGGTTCAGCACGACCCAAAAAGGTCCATCCTATGAATCTTTGCCAGATTCTAATGGCGGGATGATGTATATGTTGGTGTGGGACATGGTCCCAACGAGAGACGGGGTAAGTCGAAATAGCACTCCAAAGCAGGCTAACATCAAAGCCTTCCGGAGGTGAGCTAACAGTGTTTTCAGTGGTGAGACCAAAATAACTAGCAAAGTTCTCCAAGTTCATACTATAATCATCATTGAACAAACGAAACCGAACTTGAGGCATAGTGTTTCTATTTCTAGACCGATGCAACTCGAATGAGCTCAAAAATTCAAGAGTTAATTGGGGGTAGGTCTCATAGCTAAAGTTTATGCTAACATGCATACCTAAACCCCTAAATAACACTTTAACATGCTCAAGAAGTTTCATATGCCTTAAAGAAGAAACATTGAGGAACTTTGTAGCCCTCATACCTTTGCTTTTAAGTGCGCACCATTTTTGCCATTGCTCATGTGAGCTAAATTCTACATCCGGGAAGCTAGGATCATGCATAGCATTCCCTTGATTTTCGGGTTGTTCATTAGCATCAAGCATTTCAATATCTTCCTCTTGTGCTCTACTACTTTCTCCTTGAGTGAAGGTTCTTGCCCTCTTTGATTTCCTTAGTGTAGGTGCCATTTTCTACAAATAACTAGTATTAAAAACACTTCATTTGTAAACGCAATTTGATAGTCATAAGTGTTTAGAATACTAAGCATTAAGCACAAATTCAAGTATAGTGACCTTAGTAAAATATTATCATGCTATCTTTTAAGCACAAATGGATGTTATAAGCATAGAAATATGTTAATTAGATGAACAACATATACTTGAATCATGAGTTTGACTATTACCTAAGGTACCAATGCTAATTTATCCTAATAAGATCATAAGTTCATAGTATAAGGCATGAATTCAAGCATCATACTACCACATAAACAAAAGCTCTTAACATAAAGTAAATATGAGCATCCTAATTAGCAAATGAACATCCAAATCAAAGTAATCATCCTAATTAATCACTAGAATTCACTCTATAGCATGTAAGAATCATTAGAAATCCAATTTAAACAAGTTTTGCAATCAAAATCAAGAACCCCCAAATTGGAGTTAGGGTTTGTTTATGTTGGATTTCTGAAAAATATAGAGAGAATGAAGTAACTAAAGTAGAAATAACTTACTTGATGATGATTAGTAGTTGTCCTTGATGAACTATAGGAACAAATTTTGCAAGAATAGACTAAGAATTGAAAGTTTTGAGAAAATTTTAGCTTTGAGATTTAAGAACACGGGTATAAGGTAGCAAGCAAAAGGGTAGCAAATGGGTTTTATAGAAGAAAATAGAGTAAAACACGAAACAGACCATTTACCCGATCGGGTAGACATGGATCCGATCGGGTAAGTTCGCTGATCCGGATTTTGTGTCATTTTTCTTTGCCACTTGCTCTTACCTTTTGGCTATGTCCTTGAACATATTTACTAACCTTAGTAATCTTGACAACTTGTGCCAAGGATAGCTTCGTCTTGTCTCAATAGGTCCTCCGATTCTAAGTACGAAAATCTATTGACGAAATATGCATAATAACAAGTAAAACGAAGAAAGTTTTCCTAACTATTACAACATAAAATCCAAAAATAAAGAGTCTAAATAAAATAGTCCAGAATAAAAATCATTGTCTAATAAGCAAAAGAGAAAATGCATAAAGAAAAAGAAAAGAAAAAGACGGGTTGCCTCCCGACAAGCGCATTTTTAAGTCATGCTAGACTTTGTTGTTCTATCCCCCCTTAAGCCTTATGAAGGGAATTTAGCTCCTAGTAGCTGGATTCGTCCTTGAAGTTCCTCATTTACCTTTTTGCCAACACCCATGGCAATCTCATTCTTCATTCTTCCGCAGCTTTGAAAGCCTCTAGGTCGCCATCTCCAACACTCAACACATCCCCCTTTTTGTCAAAGGTGGCACTTGATCCATCTATTTCAAATGTGATCCTTTCTCCTTTCACATCAATACAAGCTCCAACCGTATTTAGGAAGGGTCTCCCTAATATGATATGGTCATCCCTATCTCCCTTTGAAAATATTACATAAAAATCGACGGGGAAAAGGAAGTACTCAATCCGTATTGGGACATCTTCCACAATTCCTGCCGGAGTATGCATAGATCCATCGGCAAGTTGAAGGCTAGTACTAGTGAATTTCATTTGTATGGGGCAATGTTCATGATAGACATCAAAAGGCATGACGTTAATTGAAGCTCCTAAGTCACACAATGCACCTCTTACCTTATGAAAACACATTGTGAAAGAGATGTTGAAACAACCTGGATCTTTAAGTTTGGAGGGAATGAGGATCTTCCCTTCTTCAGGGTTAGGTTCCTTGTGATTATCCTTGGTTGCTTCTTTTTCCTTAGATATCTTGCCAATCCTTGCTTCTAACTTTGAAAAAGCTTCGTTTGTTGCCAAAGTTGCCTCTTCAATCCTTTCTTCCAATTTCCCTTGTGCTTTTATCATTGACATGATCAAAGGTTCGAGACGAGATGTCTCCTCACGTGTAGGGGCTTTGGTTGGTTTGGATAGTGTTGGATTGTTGCTAAGTTCATGGGGTAACCTATAAATTGTCTCCTTACTCTTTCCATTCCCAAGAGGGTGATCACAAGGTTTGTCACTAATCATGTCAATTGTGATAATTGATGGCACATCTCTCCCTTGGGCATTTTGACTAGAACTCGATGGGGTCAACTCCTCCACTCTCTTTTGGAGAGATAAAATGGTTGATTTAAGTGAGTTTAAGCCAGAAAAGAAGTATGAGTACATGCGATGTTGGGTTTGGGTTACTTCCCTTAACTTGATATCTACTTTCGCTATGAATTGATCATTTTGAAAAGATGAGTGTTGTGGTATTGTATGAGAGGTGTTAAAGGGTTGAGTTTGGCGAATTTGTAGGTGGAAGGGGTTTAAGGTTGTGAGTTTGTTCCCACATCTTTGAGGTATATGCTCTATCCCACCACAAAGTTCACATGGTGTTGTAATTGAGGTAAATGGGTGAAAAACTTTGGGGCGATATAATGTGCTTTTTGGGGTGGTTTCTTTTGATTGACTAGGACAAGCTAAGGAAATTGTAGTGTCAACTTCATTTGAAGTTTCCACTCGACTCTTCTTTCGCTCTCCCCCTTTGGGTTGTGAACCTTCCCCTCTTTCTCTTTGTGATTTGGTTGATAGGTTTGACAAATTGCTTATGAACCTACGGTGAAAGGCGATGACAATCTCTTCCCACTGCATAGGTCTTGTTGCTTCCTTTAAGCATGGGTGAACCACCATTTTGCTTCTCCCTTTAGTGATAAAGGAAAAAAAATTTCTCTAATTTCGTTCTGCGTGATTCCCTCCCTCATAAAGGTTTGACAAAGTTCGCAAAAGGTTTGAAGATGATGAGACGGTTTTTCGTTTGGTTTTCCACTAAATTGATTACCCTCTATGAGAGCAATCAAAGTCAAATGGACCCAAAGGATCCCACTGGCAAGCTCAAAAACCCGGTACCTTGGATCTTCTCTAGTTAGCACCATTTTATCAACCTACAAGAAAAACACAAAAGAGAAAGTTAGAAATGAATTAGGTACGGTCGCACCTAAAAATGGTACAAATAAAAACCAACAATTCATAAATAAACAAAACCGTGCTCCCCGGCAACGGCGCCAAAATTTGATCGGTTCTGTCGCGGTCCCGAAAAAAAAAACATTTACCCAGACTAAGCTAACAACAAAAGGAATGTAATTAGGGATATTCCTTCCGGATTCGTACCGACCTTTTAGTGGGTCCTAACGTCCTTTCAGCATGGTTAAGTCACTAAACCCCTATTGGTAGTCCTAATTCCTATCCCAACTCTCGTTATAAAGATAGAAATGACTAATACAAACAATTGCTTATGGCGACTAAACAAAGTTATAGAATTTGACACGACCAAAGGAAGAAATAATTTAGACGGTTCAATTGGTAACTACTCTTTTTTTAATTCATTTAACTCGTAAATCATTTCAAATATTACAACTCTATTTATTTTATTTACACAATGATAATTTTACAATATTAGAATTAATCTAATTTATGTGATTATATGATTAAGTAAATTAGCAAGAAAAAGATGTATGAAATTAAACTATGAAATATAAATACTAAAGTGATTATGGTGATTATGTTAACAATGATTCTAATGACAATTTTTAGGATTATTTGATTAGGTAAATTATAAGGTGACATGCTAATTAATACTTTTGTTTTAACTAGATTGATTTTAGATTGATTTCCTAATAATAACAATATTATGAAAATGATACTAGTGAGATTATAATTCATGATGATTAAAATTGCATAAGTAAATCAAGATTAGAGAATTACCGAATTGGAATATGAGTATCAGAACAAAAGTAAGAACAAATATCCAATAACAAAAGCTAAGTAAACACTAGAGAAATACTAAGAAAACTATAAAAACTTGTAAAAAAGTGTGCTAAAAGATATGTAAAGATGATAATAGATAATTGGATTATTGTTAGATAAAGGATGCTTAGATGCTTGGATGATCATTGGCTTTTATAAGGCTGCATGGCTGTTGATCCTTCGTGCAAATTCGTACCCTAGTCGAAGCATTAATGTACTCATTTAAGCTCGGATTGAAGAGGAACCAAGTAACGTCCTCTTGCAGAAATACCCGATCGGGTAATAGGTAATCCGATCGGGTTTTTGTGTAATTGGAATTTTCCGTCTTTTCATCTTAGGCACGGAATCCTATGCCTTAGTCTTTGGTCAATTCACTACGGAATTGGGCTTGGGCTGATCTTCTCTTGACTTGGGTTGAGTTTTTTTTTAAAGTTCAAAGCCAAAATCCAAATCGAGTCCATTCGAGGAAAGATGTAGCGGAATCGTAATCAAATCGTGAACTGGCTATCATCAATTCCTTGGAAACTCGTATCCTAGTGTCTTTGCTCCATAAAGTAGGAAAATAAAGCAAAACCGCTTCATTTCCTAAAAAACGAGTCAAAACACGCAAAACAACTAGAATAACAATAGTAGCTCATTAATCACTTAACAAAGTGCATAAATCGTATAGAAATCGAGCTAAAACGGGGGATAAATCAATACAAAATATCACTTATCAGGTTTTTTGTTTTGCAATTTACATATTTGTCATTTACATAACGTCATTTATATACTTGTCATTTTATTTTATGTTAATAGTTTAGACAACCATCTCAAGTGACTCGAATCTAAATGAAAACCAATCCATAGCAATTCGTAGTTAACACGTACTCCCTGAGGATCGACACCCTACTTCCCTAATTACATTCCTTATGTTGTTAGCCTAAGTGCGGGTAATTATTTTTGTATCGGGACCGCGACAGAAACCGATCACCCTAACACACCACCATTGTTGAACTTCAAGCCTTTCCATACAAATCCCACCATATCTCACTCAATGCTTATTTTATCATGTTTGGACATAAGATGGGTATTAAATGTGCCTTGGTTTGCTTTAATTGATTTTACCCAATGATTGGTGATGATTATTATGCTTTAAATGTGGTTTGATGCTGGTAAATGTTGTTGGAATTGAATGGGTAAAAATGGAACTTGGGTTTGATTGTTGTTGAGGTTGAATTTCGTGTTTGGTGTCCCAACCAGCCGACCGGCCGCCGGTCCGCCAACTGGCTGGGAACTCGTCTGATGTGAATTGGTCATTTTCAGGACTTTTGGTATTGCGTGAGTCCCAGCCGGTCGACCGGCCGTCGGTCTCCCAAACCGGCTGGTAACTCCCTGTAAATTTGGTGGATTTTTGTAAAACTATGAGTCCCAGCCGGCCAACCGGCTGGTACTCCCCCCCTTTCCCATTTTCTTCATTTTCCCACTTTGCCTATGACCCCAGCTGGGTGAACGGCAGCCGGTCATACCCACTGGCTGGGAATCTTCTGTATTTTATGGTTGATGATTTGTGTTGCTGAGGTACCAGCCGGGTACCCGGCAGTCGATCCCCCTAACCGGCCTGCGCCCCCTGTGATTCTTTCTCTGTCCTTTCCCCTTATGCCCTCACATGTAATAGTTTTTATGGTTTGTTTATCTTATAATCTTACATAATAACATTAAATATTCATGTTTAGGATATATGAAACCTCACACGTTTATATCACATGTTTTGTGACGGTTTTTGGTGTGCCCCCTCTTGAGTCGTTTCTAGCTTATCTAGTTGATTTGAGCACTATTTGTTTAGTGCTATGAACTCTCATTTCCCGGCTACACCTTATCCTCGTTAGACTAAAATGTCGGAGCGATGGGGTGTATCTTTGATGCTTGTATGCATGTTTTAGTGGGGATATGGCGACGTTCTTAGGAGGTGAACGCAATGCGTTGATCGACCCGGCCGTCAAATATTGTATCCTTGCGAGGTGGTGTCATTTCATGTAGCGTACTAGCTTGACTTTTTTTACTATAGATCTCTTTTCACCTCTTTCGTGTGGTTTAGCCAAATTTGGGGTACTCGACGTCTTTGTATGATCGAGTCTTGGATGTGGAACGTCATACCACATGTCGAATCGGGAAACGTCTTATCCCGAGAGTCTGGCCAGGTTTAGACTAGGACCGTATTATTATCGTCGTCCTACCGGGAGGATTAGAGTCTGGTGTGTGCGAAATGCCTTATCGTACACGGTACAGGGGAACGCCTTACCACGTGGACATGTTTGTCTAGGTCATGAGTATACGAAACGCCTTATCGTATGCGGTTCAGAGAAACGCCTTATCCCGTGGACTTCCATTGATTTGTCTTGCTTTTGTACACGATGCTAGTGCGTTCTATTTACCGTGAGAGTTATGTTTCTATATTTGTATGTTTGGAAGGATGTTTATATGTTGATTACTTATGACCGTTGGATGACTTGGAGTGGTCTGTATGTCGAGTCTCTACCTTATCAAGTATATGCGACTAACAGTGAGATGTAAGCCAATAGTTGCTTAAGGTTGTCTTTCCCAAATCGATTCATAGCATGATGCTTATTGTTTGGAATTTCACATATTTATATCATATTATCTTGAAATGAATGTTTATACTTTACATGATTCTCTTATACATGCGTTTCCATATGTTTAATTGTCGTTTATGTATGTTTACTTGTGATATGGCTGGGAGAACCCGGAGTTACTCCCCACTGACTGTGGCCTTCATGTTTCATGAATGTACAGGTACAGGTCGGTGCTACATTAGCTTGAGACTAGTGTGAGCTAGCGAGCGTCGTTTCACGATGATCACCTTTACCGCTTAGACTCTTATACTATTATAGTAATTGTGTTTTTGGGACCGTTGTCTCCCTTCTAGAGATCTGTCGACCTTTTCGACACTAGTACTTTATTTTTTTATGTTGGATTTCACCTTTTGATGATCTTTGCGAAACATACCTTAAAACGTTTTAAAACTCTTTAATTTCCGTTGTGTACTACTTGTTTATCTTTATGCTTTCGCGAGGGTTGTCACAATATTAATAGCAAATGAAGGAAAATAGTGTGATAAGAGTAATATTTATTGCGTATGATTAGAAGATTGTAACGATGTGTTGTCGAGTTTGGAATCTTGAGGTAATAAGAAGGTAGTCGCGTTATTGGACTAGATAGTGAAAGTGAATCTTTGGGATAATGAGTAATTGTAATTGGTGCGGATTAGAAGAAGTATTAATAGCGCATTTGTGAAGCAAAGGAATAATTGAAGCAATAGAATAACATAAAGAGAATGATATTTATGAATTCATGAAATGATTTGTATAGGGAATTATGAGTTAGAAAGAGACAAGTGGAAGTAGAATATTTGGAGGATCATATTTTGAGGCAAGTGTTAGAGTTGCAAAAGACATGATTTGATAAGAAAGAGTTGAAAAAAGGTGATAGTATTCTCGAATGGATTGATAAATGATGTTGTGATAAAATAATATGATATAAATGTATATTGGCAGATAATATTTGGTGGAAATCTTTCGGTTAGTAATCAAAGAGAATGTTGTGGAAAGTTAGGTGGAATCATTGAGGCTTTGGAAGTACTCTAGGTTGTAACTGGTGTGAGATGTATTGGCATTTGGTGATGTAATGATGGAATACCGTTATTATGAAAAGTGGATGTCTGAAGTGTTGGGTTGATGTAATGGGAAGACAAGATATTTAAATGAGAAATTATGAATGAATATACAGATAGAGTTGTTAGTCGTTAATGGAACCTTTCAGGAGAATGTTGAATTAGAGGGAATGGGAGAGTTTGTTATGTTTATATTTGGTAGCTATATTGAGATAGTGGTTTTGGTACTGGTGGATCGTTTTGCGGGGGAAGATGCGTTGAGGGAGGAAGACTAGTCGTAATTGAGTTGAGGAGGTTATGAGGAGACTATAGTATTATTTGGACGAATGGTATAGTTGAGGGAAGAAGCGGTTTCAAGGGTAATGACTTTGGGGTTTGTCTTCAGGTCAGCAAGGAGAATGATGAATTATAATTGTGTGGGATTTATGTGGGTCTGGCTTCCTTGTTAAGATTATTTTGGTTGATAAGTGTCCGTTACTTGTATAGTTAGTTAGTAATCTAAGATTTAGTATTGGTGGCTTGTGCATGGCGAGTTAAGTTATCTTTATCATGGTCAGTATAATTTTTCGTTGTGTAATAGTGTCATTCGTTTGGTGGTCCGTTTGTCGGTCATGTGGTGATGCAAGTCCCCGTGAGTCAGTTAGAGTATTGAGTCTTGAGGGCATGCAGTAATTATTTGTTGTGCATGTGTATCGAGGTCGTACATTATTGTTATCGTTTTGTTAGCTATGGTCAGATGGGTTTAAAAGTGGAGTCTAATCAGTGAATATTTTTATTAAAGTCTTTGTAAATGTTTCTAATATATTTTGTACTATTTTTTTTAAAAAAGGATTTGTAATAGAAACTTTGTATATTAATTATAATATCCTTGTATTTCGGCAAATTTTGTACGTAAATGTGAATTTTATTTTAGCCAAAAATCTGGAGTGTCCGTCATTATTGTTTGGGTCCCTTGTTCTTTTAGACTTTGGGTCCAGTGGCTTGATTGATGGGGTGGTTCCGTATATAAATTTGGATGTTTTGATTTGTTGGATGTGAGGAGGTCGAGAAATATAATTATGGTCTGCTTGAGGTTGTAAATGATTCATTGTCGTTTGGAGGATTTTATGGGGATATGGTGTTAGAGTGTATCATGGTTGAGTGTTATGTGGTTGAGATAGAGCGGGAATTAAGAAGAATGTTATGAGTAATCGTGGTAAATGATGGATCTAATGTTTCATATTGAGAATTTCTAGGTGGATTATAGGTAATGTGAAAAACGAATGGTGTTTGGAGTTGTCGTATGATTGGCAGTGGTGGTATTGGAGTATTAAGCGATTTTAGGTAAGACGGGATGATGGCACTAAAGTAAATAGGTACTTCCTCCGTTCCATTTGGTTGTATACGTTTGCTTTATCACGTATGTCAATGCTCATTTTGTTTTGTTCATATCTTTAGTTACATATTATTTAAAATTATAAAAATTTGATATTAATATTGTACTTGGTAAGACAATTTAAACAAGATCTCACATGACTATCTTTTATGTTATATATTAGAAGTTGTATTAACGATTCTTCTAACTTATGAATAGTGCCCAAAAAGCAAACGTATACAATCAAATGGAACGGAGGAAGTAGGAGTTAATGATGAGTGGGGTTAGAGGGCGTAGCAGCATTTGAGGAGAGCGGGTTATCTCATTCTCGTGACTGTGTTTTGTGGAATATTTAGAGGGAATATTTGTTGATTAGTAAATTAAGAGGATTGACATTGAGTATGGTGTTGAGGTATTATTATAGTTATAGATGTTGAGCTGTGGTATTAGTTATTCGGTGATGATCGGTCTTGGAGTTATGTGAAAGAATATAACTATTTTGTATGGTGGATCAAGTGTTATGTCTTGTTGAGAGGTTGAATTTGATATGATTGGTGAGCATTGCAATATTGTTCAAAGAAGAGTGTTGGCAAGTGTTGTTAAAAGTTGGAGTACTAGTGTGGTGGGTTGGTTAATGATATCGTTAGGAGGTGCAAATTTTGATAGCGACATTTGATGGTGTAAGCTCGGAAGTTTTGTCGATGTATGTATTTTTGGAACGTAGGGTTATGATGTTGTATCAGATAGTGACAGTCTTTAATTAAGGGCACCCTTTATATGTGGAGGTGCTAGTGCTCGCGTGACTGCTTTGTTTCTCTTGTTCGAAATGAGGGTGTGAAATTCGGGGATGAAGTTCATTTCAAGGAGGGAAGAATGTAATAATCTGTATTAAGTTTGTAAGAATTTTACTTTCTTATTAGTTTGGAGACTTGGTAAAGCGATATGTGATTGGTAGAGTCCTTGTGTCATAGGTGATGTTGCTGTGTTGTGTCCTTGACTAGCATATGTGTTGTTGCGACATATGTTTAACATATGTCTTCTTATGTGTTGTTGTGACATATGTTTAGAATATATCTTGTTGTGTTGAGCCTTGTGTTGTTGTTGGGAAGGTGTCTTTTGGTAGAAGTATGAGTTGTGAACTTCGAGGACGAAGTTCGTTTTAAGGAGGGAAGACTGTAAAACCTTCGTATTCCTGAGTGTTGGGGACTCGGCCGAGTAGGGCTTACTCGACCGAGTACATCTGGTACTCGGCCGAGTAAAATCTACACGACCGAGTGACTTTGGTGGATGTCTTTTTTTTGGTTCTGATCTTGTGCACTCAACCGAGTGACTTTGGCACTCGACCGAGTGAGGCTTACTCGACCGAGTGACTTTGTTACTCGATCGATTAAGACGGTTTTTGAGGAATAGATCTCACGATTAATTAACGGTTTAAGAGGAGAAATTTAGTTCATAATTCATTTTACGCTTTCTAATCTCAAAACTTAAACTCTTAAACTCTCTCAAAACCCTCTTGGAACCTTTGATTGTTCGTGCCGGATCTCTTGTTCCTTTGCCTTGATCGATTCTTGTGGTAAGTATTCATATTATTGCTTTGATTGTGATTATATTTATAGTCTTATTTGATTTGGGTGAAAGGGAATGAACTTGTATTGATTATGTTAATGTTAATTGCTTTAGGAGGGGACTTCGTTGAGGAATACTTCTAATCCCTAGAGCTTTATGTGGATCTTCATAAGGTAGGGTTTCCCTACTCAGTAATTGTTGTTGTTAATTGATGCTATGAGTATAAGTTATTGAATGTGATTGATGATGGAGATGTTGGTGTCGGGTTTAGGGAGTTGTTGTCGATCTCGTTGGTAACCTGAGTCTACTAAGGTAACCGATGCGGTGGCCCTTCGGTTTCTCTTATCCCTTTTGCTTTTGCTTGTGCATTGATTGATAGACACGTTACTGACCCTTTTACTGCTTACAAAACTGATGTGATCCATGGGGATAATGAACAGGTGATCGTAGGTAATCCTTAGAGCATGACGGGGATATGGATGGAATCACCTATGAGTCTAGCTTCCGCATCGTTGGAGTCTTGAGTAGTTATTAAACATTCTTTAATATTCATTGTTATTGATTGGATTTGGTTGGATGGTATGCTATCCGTTTGGAATATGTATTCACAGTTAAACCTTAATTAATAAAGTATTGCTTCCTTTATTGTTTGTTATGATGTTCACTACCTCGGGCAACCGAGATGGTAGCATTCTTGTGTACTAAGGGGGTCTTGTAAGGCACCTTGGTGTATGGGGGTGTTACAAAGTGGTATCATAGCGATCGATTTTGGAACCTAAAAGCAATGAACCTAATGAACTACGAGCGTCTAATAAAATGAACCCGGGTAGGAGTCATAGGGAGCTACCGCAAAGATTAGGGAGATGTTCCGAAGTCGCACTTTTGCCCCAATAGCTCTTACTTGGTCACCATGGGAAATGTTGGGGCATTATGTGCATTTAGTGTATTAATATATGTTGCATGTTGAGATATGTGAAATGGAGATGGATGTGGAAAGGAGTCGGGTGGTGATTTGTGGCATGTGTGAACCACGTGAGATGTGGCATGATTATGTGATCTATATGAAGTATGATGGCATGATGATGAACTTATATGAAATATTTATGAACGGGAGACTATTAAAAGGCGGCTGACAAATGTAGTTGACAAATTGGCGACCGAAATAACAATCGGGCGACTAAAAGTAGTCGCCAATTTAGCGACTGAAGCCTTGCTGAAAATTTTGTATAAAAAACTCGGGCGACTAATAGTTGTCGCCAATTTGGCGACTGACTTCAGTCTATAAATTGGCGACTACTCCAAATCAGTCGCCAATTGGTGTATTATGTCCAGAATCGCGATTCAGCCCCCTCTTCTCTCTTACTTTACTCTTTCCAAAAAAATAAAAACCAACGAATCCTTCCTAAACTCCGACGACCGCTCTCCACTATCACCACTAGCACTCTGACCACCACCCTCCGCCGTACCCTGTCAACCACCAGTACCACTCCAACCACCACCCTCATCCGACTAAAAGTATGTTTACTTGATTAACGTTAGGTTTACTTGATTTGTTTTTCAATTTCTTAGATTAATTTTAGTTTTACTTGTATAATTTGTGATTTTAATTAGTTTTTGATGATTTGATAGGTTTATTTAAATATTTATGATGATTATTAGGTGTTTAGATGTTATTTAGTTAGGGTTTGATGAAATTTGAATTAGTGTTAGTATTGGTAATTTTGATTAGTGTTGTTATTATTGGGGTTTGATTAGTGGTAGTGTTGTTAATATTATTAGTGTTGTTAGTATTAATTTTGTTAGTATTGTTAATTTTGATATGTGTAAGTGTATTTAGTATAGGGGTTTTGATTAGTATAGTATTGTTTTTTTATTACTGGTAGTGTTGTTAATATTATTAGTGTTGTTAGTATTTTTTTTGTTAGTATTGTTAATTTTGATTTGTGTTAGTGTTGTAAGTAATGGGGTTTTGATAATTTTCATGATTTGTGTTACTGTTTTTAGTATAGGGGTTTTAATTAGTGTTGGAAGTTTTGTTGTTTGATTAGTGTTAGCATGTTAATACTATTAGTGCTGTTAGTAGAGGGCGGGAGGTCGAGGTAGACAGCGAGGCGGTGGTTCTAACAGACGCCTTAGTATTTCTTTAATCGACGAGGAGGATACAAAGGTTGAGGAGCCGCTGGTCGAGGGATTGACCAATGACGATGAGTCATCTGATCAGGCACTGAAGATCTAGTTCACCTCGGACGGGAAGATGATATTTCAATCTTTATTATTTATTCATATTAAAAATTATAACTTAAGTAATTTTTATTATTAAAATCATCTTATACATGTCTTTCTTCTTTTAGATCGGTAAGAAGAAAAAAGATAAGATGGCCACGGCTCCGGAGCTCTTCTATGACACCCATTCCCGATTCCAAGACGTTAGAAGATACTGGATTAAGTAGAAAGACAAGGAACTATATGTAAGTTTTAAACAATTTTATATTTATACATATAAGCTCATTTTTGTGAATGTTTATCTTATTTTGTAGCCATTTTTAATCATAATGTTTATATTTTGTAGGATGCATTTTCGGGTGAGCAAGAAAAGCAACCCGATACGCCCGATAATGAGATTTGGTTCGACTTGGTTGACGGCTTCAAGAAAGGATCCGTGTACGGACTTGGCTCGGCTAAATATGTATTCTACCAAGCCTCAAGGGCAAGGATGCCTTCTAGCTCGAAACAAACTTACGAGCCGGAATCGTAAGTAAACTACAAGCCGAGCTAGATGAGGAAAGGAGAAAAAACGCCGAAATGGATGAAGAAGTTCGGATAATGAAGGTAACTTTTACCGCAATGGAAACCTTCTTCAACTCATGCAAGCAACGTCCGCGTCCCTTTTCCTGATATCCTAGAGATCCCGATGGAGGTGGCGGTTTTCAAGCCGGAGTGGGGTTCTTTCGCACTTGATTTAGGTCATGTTTAGAAACTCTTTGATTGATGATATTTAAACTTGGATTTCTTCTCTGTTTTCAAGAATTGTAAAATTGGATTGATTCTCATTTTATATATGACAGTGTTGGTTTCTCTATGTGGTGTTGTAAATGTTTACGTTGTTGTTTTTGCTGTTGTAGCAAAGTTTCGTGCAGGTTATGATAATGAAATAGCATGAAAAAAAAGGATTTTTTTTTTTTGCAAAATAGCATCGCGATTGGCGATTGATTTCAGTCGCCAATTTGGAGACTAAAAACAGTCAAATGGAGACTGTTTTCAGTCGCCAATTTGGCGACTACTGTAACAACCCGAAATATACCCGATTTTTCTAGTAAAAATATTTACTAACACTTTTCAGTAGAACTTAAGTTTTTAAAATAGGAATTTTTGTTCTGAGTCTTATTTTGAAATTCCGCGTTCGTATTTGGAATTTTTGAGGGATTCCATGAAAAGTCCGTTTTTTAGTCATCTTTGACTTTTCTTGACTTTTAAGTCGTCTTTGACTTTTCCTTGACTTTTTAAAGTCGTCATTGACTTTTTCTTGACTTTTAAGTCGTCCTAAACTTTTCTTGACTTTTAAGTAATCTTCGACTTTTCTCGACTTTTCAGTCAACTTTGACTTCCGTTGACTTTTCCCGACTCGTCTCATAAGTATGAAGACCGAAATTTTATTTAAAAAAAGAATATTTTTGATTTATTTTTATTTAGATTTATTAAGATTTATCATAATTTAATATAATTATTTTGAATTTATTCGGAATTTAAAGAATAACTTTTACGGTTTTAAACCGAACGTCAT
>JAIUZE010046848.1:0-40999 GCA_022085475.1 Heliosperma pusillum | reverse complement strand
CTCCACCCGTGAGCAACATACACCATTCCTATCATTTCCAATTCTCATAATTCACTTCTAATAACTATCAACAATCAATATTTATCATCAACAATCATCAATTAACAACATTCATTATCCATAACATGATTCCTAAACTTACTAATCGTATTCTAAATACGAATTCTAGCATATAAAGCATGTAAAACACGTTAATGATAACGAGTAACCCTTCACCGTTACCTTATTGCGTCTTCACTACTCGTCAAGCTCCTCTTCAATTAGGAAATAGTCTTTGTCGGGATCTTGGAGGTCACCACCTACAAATAGATAATAAAAGATGAATTTACTTCACCTTGAGAAAGACAGAAAGTTTGAAAAGCGAGAAAGACGGTAATTTTATTACCAATACGGATAGAGGATGATGAGAGGGGAAGAATAAGACGAACTTACGTGAATTTGAACAAGAAACGAGCGAGATACGATGATTATAAGATCGGATGAAAATGGAGGCAAGGGTTTTGAGATTTCTTAAGGAAGAAGAAAGTTTGATTTCTGTTTGAGTGAGTAATGAATTAGGTTAGGAGAGTATGAGTTGTGTATGGGAAAAAGTCAACAAAAGTCAAAGTCGCCTTCAGACGGGATTCTCATGGAATCTCACGGAAATTCTAAATACGAAGTCGGAAATTCTAAATTCGACTCGGAAAATTAAATTTACGAGTAAAACTAAATTTCATTGAAAGTATCCGTAAAATATTTTCACTATAAAAATAGGGTTTATTTACGGGTGTTACAGTAACTGATAAGGTAGTTGAAATTTGGAGCTAATAAGCTAAATCATTATCATTATATAGAAAAATGTTTGACAAATTAGCTAAAAGTGAAGCTGATTTTTGGTTACCAAACGGAAAAGGATATGATAAAAATTATATATTAAAAATTAAAGGGGTAAAACAGAAAAATAAAATACATTCAAATATGTGAAATCTCAAATAATACCCTAGATAATATTTCATATTAAGTAAATTATTTGTTCAAATAAACTACTTATCAAACAGTTTTGTCAAGAAAACTTAAAACAACATAATGTTCATGCCACTAAATTACTGATTAGTTGAAATGATCAATAATATAATTATTTGCGACAAGTAAATCAAGCAAATACGGAGTATCTGGAATGATGTTAGTTTACTTCCTAATGATCGCCGCATCGGAGGTACTCTAGTCATTTGTTAATAAAGTACGGGGATTGGAATCTTTTGGTTTTTGTCTTTTGAGATTGAAATCGTGGAGTAATACTATCGTAAATATGTAACTATTTTTGTTTCTAATAAATTATTGTGGAGGCTAGATGTCTATCGTCAAAGCGGAGTTCCGAGCTATTGGTACTTCGTTTTCAGATTCAATGGACTTGGGTGGTAGCTGCAATGCTAGCAATGTATCTTCTTCGGATTTCGACATGATTAGTCATAATACTCCTTTTTCTCCTTCTAGCCTTTGTAAAAATTAAGATGAGCCTTTGGATTCTGGGAGTGCTTATACGTCTTCGGTTAGGGGAAAACTGACAAAATACTCCCTCTCTAATAAAAGGTTAGCTCGCAATAAACACTACATATCGTCCCATGATTATAACATGCCAGCTCGCAATAAACTCTACTTCTTTTTTTTTTAAATTAGTGTTGCTTGGGTCCTGGTTTCGAAAGCAACCGTGGACTGCACTGTGACTTGTGAAGCCAAGTCTGACAGTCTTTTCAGTTTTAGCGGACTGACTTGTGAGAAAGTCCAAAACACTTTAACTTCCTTCCCATTTCTTATAAAACTCTTTTGCATCATTTAACTCTTTGTTCAAAGTTTTAATTTTGGCAAGATAGTCAAGGTTTAATCGTCCTACTATTTCAAAAGCAATTCGAGCATCATTAGTCTCATTACTAAGCATTGTTTCAGCAATCTCTTCAAGATCTTTAACCTGTCTTTTGTACAAAGTAAGGTCAGATAACAGAGAGTCATGTTCAATAGTTAAACTCCATCAATGACTCGTTTTCAACTTTCAGACTAGAAGTCAAAGTGGACTCAACTGTGGCTTCTAAGAATCTGACCTTATTAACAAGAATTAGGTTTTCCTTCTTTAATCTCTTAATTTACTCTGTGTGTATGATGTTACTGTGACAAACCTGGATAAACGCGAGATTAAAACAATCATGCATGCATAAGTATTTCAGAAAATACGGAGTTTTAAAAACTTTTACATGCCAAAGTACGAGGAAAGTTAAACGAAGACAAAGTACAAATACTACAACGGAGACATAAAACGAAGTCAGGTCTAGTTAACTAAAATCAAGCGCAATGGGTAAAACGTCCAAGTCCGACACTCGGTATCTCACTCAGTAAACCCCAAAAGAAGCATCACCAATCAACATGTTCATTCATTAAACATGAATGCCACAGTCAATAGGGAGTAACTCGGAGTTCTCCCAGCCATATCACATCAAAACGCAGATAAACAAGTATAGAACATATATCATCATGCATACATACATATCATGTGAAGTATAAATAGAATATTTCATAAAAACATTTCTTATGCGTATGAACCATCATTCATATCATTACATGCGACATGGACTCAGGGAAGACTCCCCTTGACAACCACATGGATCACTGTTGGCTTGCATCTCACCATTAATGACCATGTGCTTGAGAAGGTTAGGGACTTAACATACAAACCAATCATAGGCAACCAATAGATCAAGTATACAATCCAACATGTGATCAAACATAAGCAAACATACTCTCACGGTAAAATGACAGGCACTAGCATCTGCACCATGCAAGACCAGACGACTCTAGACCCAATCCTCCCGGTAGGACTACGATAACGATATAGTCCTAGTCTAAATGTGGCCAGATTCTCGGGAGAAGGCGTGTACCCGTTTCTACATGTGGCTAGGCAGGCACACATCCAAGACTTTGTCAACAATATAGAAGCCAAGTACCTCAAATCCGGCAGATACGGCAAACGGCAGAGGCGGAAGAGAAAGGGCGTACCAATCTCGGCAGTTACGGCCAACGAGAGAGGTTGTCTCAAAATCGAATAATCATACTCCGGCATTGCGTTCACCTCCTAAGAACGTCGTCATATCCCCACTAAACAAATGCACAAGCATTAAGGTTGTACCTCCATTCGTTCTGACATCAAGTCTAAGAAGTATAGAGGTGCAACCGTGACATGCATGAAAGTTCCAAAACATCCAATAAATAAGACTCGACTCATCATTCAAGGTATAATTGACTCAAAAGGAGAAACATGTTAAAACCGTCACTAAACATGTGAGAAAAGCATATGAAATATTGTGTAGTCTAAACATGAATATAAAATGTCATTATGTAAGTTTATAAGATAAAGAAACCATAGAAACCGAAACACATGGACTTATATAAGAAAAACCATGGAGGGGCATCAGAGGGTTCTTAGTCGGTCGGCCAGCTAGGAACCAAGGCTTCAAACTAAAAACCATATTCGATACAGGGGGTTCTTAGTCGGTCGGCTAAACCGACGGCCGACCGGCCGGCTAAGAGCCAAGCACACTTTAGATTTTTAGGAAATGAGGGGTCCCCATCCGGTCGGCCGGCAGGGAGACTGCCTCAAATGCGACTTTCACACAAAGAAGGCAAGGAGGGTTCTCAGCTGGTCGGCAGGCGGCTGGTCGGACGGCTGAGAGCCACGACACCCAAAATGTCACAATTTCAATCCAGCGGGTTCTTAGCCGGTCGACTAGGTAGGCGGTCGGGTGGCCGGCTAGGAACCACTGTGCTCGTCTTTCACCAAACTCCAACTTAAACCCTTCCAAAAACTGCAATCACTTACTAACATCAACACTAATCATCATAAATCATCATTTAACATAACATATGAGTAGCAAATGAACCCATACAATCATTAAAACATTATGAAACCAACATTTAAGATATTAAACATATGTTTAACCAATAATAAGATGGATTCAACATCATTAATATAAATTTGCACTAGTTAAGTATATGAGATGAATTCCAACAAATACTTAAGTAATAGTCAACAATTCATGCTAGTATAACATAAAGAGCTCATCTTTTCATGTGAAAATCTATCCTAAACATATAAACACATAAGATGTGACATTGAGTAACCCGTTTACGTTACCTTGCTTGCTCTTCAATCTTCTAACTCTTCTTCAATGAGAAAATAGTCTTTATCCGGCTCTTGAAGGTCTCCTCATACAATATTAACACAAAAAGTTGACTAAAGTTCATCCTTGAGAAAAGTGGAAAAACGAGATTGCACAAGGGAGAGCCTTTCTTACATTAAAAGAAAGAGGAAGAGAAAAGAGAAATAAAGCAAGAAGTGTGACACCTCGCGATTTAGCAATAAAGTAAACACGTAGTTTGCAGCGGAAATACGAGATTTTTAAAAACTTTAAAAGCAAAACCGCAAATGTCACTATATATTATAAAACCAAAACTCAGTTTAATAAATCTTTTATACAAATCATAACTTAAATAAATACAAGGGACACTGATCCCTTGACAAACACACAATTTAGATAATAACTAATATAAACTACAACGCTAAGGGAGAATCGCTGTAAATACAACGTTCGCTAGCTCACTCTCCAAAATCCCATGTAACACCAACCTGCAACCTGTTCATTCATGAAACATGAATGCCACAGTCAGTGGGGAGTAACTCGGGGTTCTCCCGACCATATCACATCAAAACGCACATAAACAAGTATAGAACATATGTCATCATGCATACATACGTATCATGTAAAGCATAAGTAAAACATTTCACAATAACATTACATAGGCGTATGAACCATCATTCATTTCATTAACATGCGACATTGACTCGGGGGAGACGCCTCTTGGCAACCACATGGATCACCGTTGGCTTGAATTATCTCACCATTAATGGCCATGTGCTTGAGAAGGTTAAGGACTCATCATAAAATTCACTCAAGGCATCCAATCAATTAAGTACACAATCAAACAAGTGTTCGAACATGAGCAAACACACTCTCACGGTAAATGTCACGCACTAGCATCTGCACTATGCAACACGAGACGACTTTAAAGTCAACTCCTCCAAGTAGGACTACGATAAACGATATGGTCCTAGTCTAAACATTGCCAGACTCTCGGGACAAGGTGTGTACCCGATTTGACATGTGTCTAGATGTGCACACATCCAAGACTCAGTCAAACACCGAAGCCGAGTACCTCAAATCCGGCAATTACGGCTTACGGCAGGGGCGGACGAGAAAGAGTGTACCAATCTCGGCAGGTACGACCAACGAGAAATGTTGTCTTCAAATCATACACTCATACTACGCCAGTTACGGCCAACGGAGATGAATAATCAAGTAAGGTCAAGAGAGTACGCTACATGCAAATGACACCACCTCGCAAGGATATAACATTTGACGGCCGAGTCGATCAACGGATTGCGTTCGCCTCCCAACAACGTCGCCATATCCCCACTAACAAATGCACAAAAACATGAAGGTTAAACCTCCATCGCTCCGACATTCAAGTCTAACGAGTATAGGGGTGCAACCGGGAAATGAGAGTTTGAAACATCCAACAAAGAAGACTCGATTCATTATTCAAGTCATAAACGATACAAAAGGGAAAACATGGTAAAACCGTCACTAACCAAGTGAGAAAAGCATATGAAATATTAAATAGTCTAAACATGAATATTTAAAGTCATAACGTAGGTTTATAAGATGGACAAACCATACAAACCGTTACATGTGAAGACTAAAAGAAGAAAAAGGTGAAAAGGGGGTGAGAATCACAGGTCTTCTCTACGTGGTGGCTACCATAGCTTCCTTGTAGATCCTCTTAGGCTTGTTTTGCTTTGTCCTTCTTCTCATGCCCTAAATTCAATCAAAAAGGGGGTGAGAATCACAACTTGTATCAAACTACCAAAGTTGAGATCAATTTCAAAAACATGAATATTGGGAAGAACTATTACCGACTGGAAGAACTCGTCCAGCTTTCTTGTTTCCCAAGTATTTGGAGCAATTACGCTTTCAATGGCCCATGTCATTACAATAATTGCACTTGTCTTCGCCGCGGCTCCCTTTTCACGGCTCCCAATAGCCTTTCCCTTACCCTTACAGGAGGGAGTGGGCTTGTTCCCCTTGGTTACACTTTTCTTAAACTTCGGTTTGCTCTTAACATTGATGTTCAAAACATATTTTCTTGAACTAGCTTGAAAGCCCATGCAACGTTCGGCTTGCACAAGCATCTTGTGCAATTAATAAACCATGACGGTGGCATTTTGCATGTTGAAGTTCACCCTAAAGTTGACAAACCCTTTGATCCTACTTAGGTAGTGAAGTATGCGGTCAATGATAAGTGGCTCGGGAATCGTTATTCCTTGTTCTTTGAGCACCTGAACGTACTCAGTCATCTTGAGCACGTGAGGGCTAACATTATGGCCCTCCTTCATATTGAGGTCAAAGAATTAGGATGCGGCTTTTTATATTAGAGTACTCTTGGCGCTCGTAAAAATATGGTCACGAGCTTAGAGTAGATCTCATAAGCGGATTTCATCTTAATGACATTCCTTTGAAGCTCGCCATCCATTGATGTAGAGTCTATTGATCGAATACGAAAGAGGGGGGGGGGGGTGAATTGAGTATTAAAAACTAGCCGCACTTTTTTTATTTATATGATATGTAATTAATTATTTGATCTTATGAATTAAAATCAACTAATTAATTAATCAAAGTAAGCGCGAATAACGAAATAACGAAAAGTAAAGAGATAGGAGAGAGGCACACGATTTTTGAAGTGGTTCAGTTTCACACGTTGAAACCTACGTCCACTATTCTCGATTAATAATTTTTAGTACCTTTCTACGGATTACAAAAATTACCAACCCACTCGTATAATCAACACTATGATTATAACTCAAGGTGAGTATCGCTAAATACTCTATACTATCTTACGCTAATAAGAAAGTAAAATATAACTCACACAAAGTCCCGTTAAAGAATTGTAAGATTATAATGATGTACTATTATCCAATAACGTATTTCACTCAAGCGATTGATAATAATTGATGCACAACTCTTTTAAAAACAAACTCTAAAAATAATAAATATTTGCTCAAAGTTTTGCTTTAAAATGATTTTGGAAAAACAACACAAGTAAAATAAATAGCCGTGTAAAGTATGTGTATTTCGTCTCTTTTGCAATTTGTATGTGAATGAGTATTTATAGTAGTAGAATCATAGTAGATCTAAAACCCTAGTATAATATTTAATAAATATACTTATCTCATCATAAAATAATATTTGCTTATCTGTTAGAAATATCTTTATCTCAAAATATTATTTGGTTTATCTTATAGAAATATATTTATCTTAATATCTCAAAATATTGTTGTAAAGATATAGTAGAATCCTAGATTAGGTAAACTAGGAGAACAACCTAAGGAGGCCGAAATCCATAGCTCACGAAACCCTAGGAGGCTACCAGACCCTAGGTGTCCAACCCACTAGGTTTCACGAAACCCTAGGTGGCTCAACACTAGTTTGGCTAATTAGGTTAACAACAATTGAGAAGAAGGCTATTAGCAACCCTAGGTACAGAACAACCCAGAAGTTGTATTACTAACCAATAGAATCTCATAGATATATTCTCTAATAAAACTTTTGATAAATATAAAAATACTCTTTCACTTTTGAAAACATTTCAAAACATTTTATTTCCAAAATCATGCATCAATATTTATCATCCAAAGTCATAGGCTAAAGCTATAACTTTGAACATAAAATCTCTCGAATGGAATAGTTACCGAATGACGACCTATCCTATCTAATCTTCACAAAGATCTTCAGTATACGGATCATCTCTTCATCTTGATCACAAAGACCCTCCATCTCGAGTCTTGTGTAGTTTTATGTAGATCTTGTTTGAAGCGATTTTCTTTAAAGTTATGCCTGGTTAGCTATAACCTTCATTTTCACTTCCAAAAGTATGCCGAAGTTTGTTATAACTTTGTCTCACAACTTATCAAAGTTTATGCCTACTTTTGATCTTTCTTCTCATAATTGTTGCTAGCTATAATAAGACTAAAGCACACAATTACACGCATATGATATATCGAGTAAAACATATTATTACGTAAACACATGTCATTATCAAAACTATCAAATTGGTCCAACAATAACCCGTAACATTATTGTGCATATCCCCCACGTGGCGGGATAACCACGGGGGCGAACTCGGGATGTCACCCGTCTCCCAATGGGATCACCAAACCATAATAACTAGAAATCATCGCCAACAACTCCAACTCCGTTAATGTCACAACAGTGACCATCATCATTAATCACATATCAATAATCACAAATAGAAATCAACAATGTCATGCCATCAATTAGCAACACAAATACTGAGTAGAAAACCCAACCTTTTAGCGTTCGAGCACATAGCCATCTTCCAACGTACACACACACAGTTACAAATACACATCACATCATCAATCTGATTTACAACAACAATACAACTCCCATTACCACTACGGTCTCTAAAGTAAAAGGTGACAGAGACAAAGGTACATACATAGTCAGTCTAGTTGTCTTCCTTCGTAGGACGCTCACGCTTGCCGCCAGGGTCCCGCGGCGGCTTCCCAGGTGGTAGTGTCATAGGGTGGTTAGGGTTTAGAGAGTATGAGGAATATAGGTTTAGAGAGAGAAACGTAATTGTAAATATTGATATATGAATTAATAATAAGTACCAAAATATATTTATCGTAGTCTGATTTCCGACATACTCGACCGAGTAAGAGTGCACTCGGTCGAGTAGGCCTCACTCGGTTGAGTAGGCCTCACTCGGTCGAGTAGGCCCCACTTGGTTGAGTAGGCCTCACTCGGTCGAGTGAGCCTCACTCGGTCGGGTGACTCATGCACACAACCGAGTAAAGTCTATTTGGTCGAGTTCCACCGGCTAAAGTACAGTTCTACAAAGTCTAGTCCAATAGACAATCCCCCTATGGTCAAAGGTCAGTCCATGGTCGGTCAATGATCTAAAATACCGGGTATTACAAGAAGAAAGGGGGAAAATGACAGATTAAATTTGAGTAACTTAAAGGATGGACTAATTTAAGAAAGGCACCAATAGGTTGGATTATTTCTATGAAATAATACTTTATTTTATTGATGAATATCATTATGTTTTTTTTACCTAGAGTAAACATATGGTTTATTCATTAATTTAAATGTGAGTGGTGAGAGACTAATTGTATTGTGATACATGGAAGATTAATTCTCGCTCTAGAGAATTTGTCGCAATGATTCAGATATGAAATCTCTCTTGCTTAAATGGGCCAAGTGAGAGAATATAGGATTTTTATTATTATTAAATAATATTTAATTTAGTTTATTTATAATCCTAATTCTATAGCCCATTTATTTGGAAGTCAAACCCATGGACTGAAACTGCCCTTTATTCACTCCCCACTATCAGTAACCACTCCCACATTCATCTCACGTACAACTGCTCTTTGATGGCAAGAGATAAGGTTATACAATTTCATTGATAAAGATCATCATTACCTACTCTTTCTTAAGCCTTATACACCATCTAAATCAGTGATTTGAGGGTTTGGAATCGAAGTCAATCGACGATGACGTGTTTTCCGAAACGTGTTCAAAAGACGTGTTTTATTAAAGCTGGAATTCATTAGCAATGGCTAGAGGTTTGATTCTCGATTTATTTTATCGCTTTCGCTATATTAAATTAGTCGTATGTTTATTCAGTATTTAAACATGCATATGTATTAAGACGATTAAGATAAGTTAAACGTACATCGTAAACTTCTGATGATGTTGCCATTTACAATAAGATTTTCTCCTATTCGAAAACATTGTCTAGACCTCGTGTCCGCATTTTTTCAACTCGTGTTACTTTGTTTCAGTTCATTTTATTGGACAAATTCTTGAATATTTCACTTGGGCAGGGCTGATATATCACTTTAATTGATTTTGAGTCCCGGCTATTATTCACCCACTAAATTACTTACCAATTCATTTAATCTAGTTGTTATCAATGTAAGAATATTATTATATTAATATTTAATTCTGCTATTGTTGGACCTAATTACTGATATTAGTTGCCTTAATTAAATAATGGTTAAATATATTGTTTCGGGTTTTTATTAGGAGTCCTAGTTTAAGTAGATTATGGTAAATAGTTACAGGCTATTTACATAACTGACTACTTATTCCATAAAGCCCCTCCTGCCACCTCTCTATATAAGTACACCTGTTTGTGCTTTAACCTAATTCATTCATATCACCAACACACAAGAAAGAAAGTGAATTAGAGAATAAGGAAGGTAGGAGAAGGCAAAGCAATAAGGGTTTATTATTTATCTTTCTCAAGTAACTTTATTATCAGATCTGATGGCTGCACCACGTAAGTACCTTTCAGTAATTATCGCTTTAATCAAGATCCTATAATTTATGTTTACATGTGGTATCAGAGCATGACTGTGATTATAGTTGTAATTCTGATTAATGTTCTAATTATGTTTTTATGAATGAATTTAATGTTTTAATCATGATGTTGTAACATTCATTCATAATTGATAGTATACCCTTATGATAGATATTGTATCCTTATACCATAATCGTTTCCGCTGCCATAATCGAATTATTTCGTTTTTAATTGATCTATGATGATTTCTATATGATTTATGATGAATATTTGCGCTGCCCTAATTCGATTTGTAGGTTGTATTATGATTTTTATTCGTTTGAATGCCGTCTGATCTCTAACCTACTCGATCGAGCTAAAGATTCACTCGATCGAGGAGGTTTACTCTTGTTGTTGCTCGATCGAGCTACTGGTTTACTCGATCGAGGCTTTTCTGCTTTCCTGTTGCTCGATCGAGCTCAATGTTACTCGATCGAGGCTTTCCTGCCTTGCTGTTGCTCGATCGAGATTACTGCTTACTCGATCGAGGGTTTTCTGATTTGCTGTTGCTCGATCGAGCTGATGATGTACTCGATCGAGTGGTTCGGTTTATTTTGTTCTCGATCGAGCTACTGTATTACTCGGTCGAGGTTTTCCGTGCTGTTTCGATACTTATTGTTTGTTTTTATTGTATGCTCGTATAATATTATGTCGTTATGCTTATAGAATTAATTTATTTAGCGTACATTCTTATTATATATAACTGTTATACATTAATTATATCTTATGTATCGATTAAAGGAGACCTCCGCATTATGACGTGTTGAAATTCACCACAGTGAATTCATCTCGTACGCGGTAAGATCTCATAATGTATTTAAATTGGGCATTCACATTATGTTGATGTTCACCACAGTGGACTCAAATTATGCAGTGAATATCCGACTAAGCATCTAATGGGGTGAAATAACTCGTATTAAGGTTTTACCCACAGGTAACCTAACATTAAAGTAAAACACCCAATAAAGAGAGTATTCTTGATTATGTAATTAAGCATGCGTAGGTTGTCCACAGATACTACACATTGCCTAATGAATGTTTATAAGTTACTCATTTAAGTTTCAAGTCTTAGTCATAATTGCTATTGTGTGATAAACTCAAAGCCTAATGTTATGAGCATTGTTCATAATGCAGTACCGTTGCAAAGCTCCCTCAATAACTGTGTCCAAGCAGTACCACAACTTGATGGTACTAATTACTCTGAATGGAAGGAGCATCTCGAGTTCTATTTAGGTATTCTTGAACTTGATCTGGTGCTTACTGGAACAGCTCCTGCTGAACCAGCTGAAGATGCGAGTAAAGAGGTACTTGATGAGTATAACTGGTGGAAGAAATGTGACAGTCTTTGCTTAAAATTTTTACGACTTACCACTGCACAAAACATTAAGTCCTCCATTTCGGAGACAGGCTGTACTACAGCCAGTAAGTATATGGAAATCATTAAGGAACGCTTTCAGACTACCGATAAAGCGGTAGCTGGAAGACTTATGTCTGAACTTACCACTGCTAAGTATAATGAGAATGTTACCACCATGCAGCAACATGTGCTGCATATGACGAATCTGGCAGCTAAGTTGGGAAAACTGGGCATGAAAGTTGAGGATCCGTTCCTTGCCCAGTTTATAATCAACTCTCTGCCAGATAAGTTTGATGCTTTTCACCTTCATTACAACACCGTTAAAGAAATTTGGAGTGTTAATGAATTGACCAATAAACTGGTTCAAGAAGCAGCAAGAATCAAACAGAAAGATGAGGCTGATGTCTCAAGTAAGAATGGTGGTTTACCCCAGGCACATCATGTGCATCATGCAAGCGGGAAATCTAAAGGTAAGTTTGGAAACAGGAAGGGCATTAAGCCAAGCCCTTCTGATAAACCGTCTGCATCTGGCGTTAAGAAGGAAATTAAGAAGCAGGAAAGTTGCTTTTTCTGTAGAAAACCTGGGCACTTTCAGCAAGACTGCATAAAGCGTAAGAATTGGTTCGAAAAGAAGGGTAAGCCTTTGGCTTTAGTATGTTTCGAATCAAATTATGTTGAAGTTCCTTCTAACACTTGGTGGCTAGATACAGGCTCTAATGTACACATTTCGAATTCCTTGCAGGGATTCCTTATGACAAGAACCATAAATCCAAATGAGGCCTCCTTATACATGGGGAATAAAGAAAAAGCCTCAGTAGAAGCCATTGGAAGATTTAGCTTGGAATTAAGCACTGGATTTAAGTTGATTTTGGAGGATACACTTTATGTTCCCTCCTTCGGACGCAATTTAATTTCAGTTTCTAAGTTAGATAATAGTGGTTTTAAATTATGTTTTGGACAAGGTTGTTTCAGTATGTATCGAGACAATATTTATGTTGGTTCTGGGATTTTAGAAAATGGATTATATCGTATTTATTTAGATAAATTGTTTTCAGAATCTCTTTGTGTTTCTTATAATGTTTCTCTGCATAATAATGTTGGTTCGAAACGTGGAAGATGTAATGAAAGTTCCTCCTTCTTGTGGCATAAACGTTTGGCCCATATTTCAAGAGAAAGAATGAACATATTGGTTAAAGACAATATGTTACCTTCTCTTGATTTTACGGATTTTGGGACGTGTGTGGAATGCATTAAAGGTAAGCAAACCAAACACACCAAGAAAGGGTCCACAAGAAGCACTGCGTTATTAGAAATTATACATACAGACATTTGTGGTCCTTTTGATGTTCCCTCCATGAGCGGAGAGAAATATTTCATCACATTTATCGATGATTATTCACGTTATTGTTACCTTTACCTTTTGCATGAAAAATCTCAATCAGTAAACGCCTTAGAGGTTTACATTAAGGAGGTTGAAAGGCAATTGGGAAAGAAAGTGAAAATCATAAGGTCAGATAGAGGTGGTGAATATTATGGCAAATATGATGAATCAGGACAACATCCTGGTCCCTTTGCAAAACTCCTTGAAAGTTTAGGTATTGTCCCTCAGTACACAAATCCTGGTTCTCCATGGATGAATGGTGTAGCTGAGAGGCGTAATCGAACCCTATTAGAGGCTGTAAGGACAATGATGAGTAATACCAACTTACCCATGAAGTTGTGGATGCATGCCCTTATGACTGCTGTGTATGTTGGAAACCGGGTTCCCAGTAAGGCAGTTTCAAAGACACCATTTGAACTGTGGAAAGGGTGGAAACCGAGTCTTCAACATTTGCATGTATGGGGATGCCCAGCAGAGGCACGCATTTATAATCCACATGAAAGGAAACTCGATCAAAGAACCATTAGTGGGTTCTTTATCGGTTATCCAGAAAAGTCTAAAGGGTATAGGTTTTACTGTCCTACACACAGAACAAGAATTGTAGAAACCGGAAATGCCAAATTCCTTGAGAATGGCGAAGTTAGTGGGAGTGATCAGGTAAGGGATGTCATAGTCAATGAAGTTAGGGTGGCAATTCCAGCTTCCTTGCCCCCAATTTCAATTGATGATGTTCCACATAATGATAATGTTGACCCAGTCAATATTGTGGAACCTAACGTTGATGACCCTCCACTCCCGAATGATAACATTGCCACTGAAGTTGTTGATACAGCCCCTGAAATAGTATTAAGAAGGTCCACAAGACCTAGAAAGCCAACTACTTCAGATGACTATGTGTATCTACAACAATGTGAATTTGACATTAGTATTGATAATGATCCGGTTACGTTTTCACAAGCTATGAATTGTAATGATTCCGATAAATGGATTAATGCCATGAAAGAAGAGATGGAGTCTATGGCTAAGAATGAGGTCTGGGAGTTGGTCAATTTACCAGTAGGTCATAAGGCTGTCGGCTGCAAGTGGGTCTTTAAGACCAAGCGCGACTCCTCGGGTAATATTGAACGACATAAAGCCAGACTAGTAGCTAAAGGCTTTAATCAGAAAGAAGGCATTGATTATAATGAAACCTTCTCTCCAGTTTCTAAGAAGGATTCATTACGGATCATTTTAGCTTTTGTAGCTCATTTTGATTTAGAGCTACATCAAATGGATGTGAAAACGGCATTCTTGAATGGGAGTTTGGAAGAAGAAGTCTACATGGCTCAGCCTGAAGGCTTCATTATTGATGGCAAAGAGGACAAAGTCTGTATATTAAAGAAGTCCATTTATGGACTTAAGCAAGCTTCTCGACAATGGTATATTAAGTTCCATAATACCATTACCTCCTTTGGGTTTCAAGAAAACACTGTTGATCAGTGTATATACCTGAAGATCAGTGGGAGTAAGTTTGCATTTTTGGTCCTATATGTCGATGACATACTTATAGCAAGCAGTGATTTGGGACTATTACGTCAAACTAAAGATTTCCTATCAAGCAACTTTGAGATGAAAGATATGGGAGAGGCGTCCTATGTGATCGGGGTGGAAATATCTCGAGACAGATCACAAAGGACATTAGGGTTGTCTCAGAAAGCCTATATCAGTAAAGTTTTAGAAAGATTTAACATGGTAAAATGTAATCCCAATGATGTTCCTATTCAGAAAGGGGATAAGTTCAGCTTAAGTATGTGTCCTAAGACTGAGCTAGAACGAAATACCATGAAAAAATTTCCTTATGCATCTCTGGTTGGAAGCTTAATGTATGCGCAGGTCTGTACAAGACCTGACATAAGTTTTGCAGTAGGTATGTTGGGTCGATATCAGTCCAATCCTGGAATGGGTCATTGGAGTGCGGCTAAGAAGGTTTTAAGGTACTTAAAGGGAACAAGGGACAAAATGCTCACTTATAGACATACTGATCAGCTCGAGGTTCTTGGATATGCTGACTCAGATTTTGGAGGATGCGTGGACTCAAGGAAAAGCACTTTTGGTTATGTGTTTGTTTTAGCTGGGGGAGCAATCTCCTGGAAAAGTGCTAAACAAACAATTATTGCCTCGTCCACTATGGAAGCTGAGTTTGTAGCGTGCTTTGAGGCTACTATTCAAGCTTTATGGTTGCGGAATTTTTTCTCAGGGCTTAGCATTATGAATTCTGTTGCAAGGCCATTGAGGATTTATTGTGATAATGCCGCAGCTGTCTTCTTTTCGAAGAATGACAAGTATTCTAAAGGAATAAAGCACATGGAAATGAAATACTTGTCAGTTAAGGAGGAAGTTCGGAAAAACACTGTGTCAATTGAGCACATTAATACTAGTGCTAATATAGCAGATCCTTTAACTAAGGGATTACCTCCAAAGACATTTTTGAAGCATGCTATTGATATGGGTCTGGAGGATAATCATTAAGGCTTTTCTTTTATGTATGGATCATGCTAGTGCTTTGTAATAATGACACTTATGTTTTGATTAATCGATTTATGTTTTATTATGATGATGATTTCCGAACATTTTTCTGTATCGTATTATTGTTATTGTATACATTATTGTTGCACGATTAACAGAATTAGTCCTTTTCCTCAAGGACATTATTTGGGGATTATGTTTGCTCCTTGTACAGACTGATTATTCTAAGTGATTGGTCCGTAGTACATGGAAGGACCACTTCTCTTTTATAGTAGTGTCTCCGCCATGACTCAACCAGTTGTTCAGGGATGATCAGGGTAATTAAGATAAACCCATTATGTATTCATTTAACCGTCTACGCGCCTTATGTTATAATTAAGTGTGACATTATGTTTTAATCAGTAATATGGTCCAAGTGGGAGAATGTAAGAATTATTATTATATTAATATTTAATTCTCTATTGTGTGGACCTAATTACTGATATTAGTTGCCTTAATTAAATAATGGTTAAATATATTGTTTCGGGTTTTTATTAGGAGTCCTAGTTTAAGTAGATTATGGTAAATAGTTACAGGCTATTTACATAACTGACTACTTATTCCATAAAGCCCCTCCTGCCACCTCTCTATATAAGTACACCTGTTTGTGCTTTAACCTAATTCATTCATATCAGCAACACACAAGAAAGAAAGTGAATTAGAGAATAAGGAAGGTAGGAGAAGGCAAAGCAATAAGGGTTTATTATTTATCTTTCTCAAGTAACTTTATTATCAGATCTGATGGCTGCACCACGTAAGTACCTTTCAGTAATTATCGCTTTAATCAAGATTCTATAATTTATGTTTACAATCAATTGTGCGTCTCATAATTTTAAAAAGACGAACTGCTTCGAGAAGGAACAGCGTTGCAGAGCATAATCAATTATGATAACGAAAAAAATCACAACCCGACAATTGAGAAACTAAAACATAATCATATTTTATTTGACAACGTAAATAATATCCTTGTAGATGCTAGTAAATAGTAATGCTATATTAAAACAACATATGGCACAGGGTTTGCTATATCTCGCCCCAAAGAATTACCTTTGTACCCTTTAGTAATAAACACCTTATTTAATACCCATCGCTCTTCTTTTCTCTTTGTTATTCTAAGTTTCAAAATTTTAAACCCGCTACAAAAATATATCGTTATAAAAATGATTCAAATTTAACATAAAAATAAAACCTATCTTAAACCCACCACTGTTCTCTCTTTCATTATTGATAGTTGATATTTAAATAAACGACTTCAAAATTGCTCTAAAAATTAGCACTAACAAATTCGATCTAAAAGTAGAGTGTAGTTCATTCACTCCTTTACCACTTACAAGGTATGTATGTTTTTTTATTGTTTTCATTGTAAATTTGTTATAGTAGTATCGTTTAGTTCATAGGTGGACTAAGGTGAGAAATTTGTGTTGATTAGAGACAATTAGGTTGCGATTTGTAACGGTTTTGAATCGGAAACCAAAAAAAATCTGGAAACATAAAATGAGGCTTATTAGTGTAAATTACACGAACTGGCCTAGGCCCATTCGTGTAATTTACACGCCAGTTCGTGTAATTTACACGAATGAGCCACGATCCAGACATGTGTATTAGACGGATGGCCTTGGGCCTGTTCATGTATCTCACACAAATAGGCCTAGTATGTTCGTCTTTTCACATGAATGGGCTCATTTCCATTTTTTTTTTAAGAAAAAACCATAACGCGTGGTTGAGTTTTTTAAACACGAACCCGACATGAATGATATATTTACTTCACTTATCCTAATTTTTCTTGATCATTCATCACATAAATATATTCACACTTTCCAAACAATTATATAACACGAAACACGACACGAAATTAACGGGTTAGGATTTAGACTTGATGACCCATTTATGTAACCCGATAGACACGAACATTGCACGATATTTAATTGAGTCATGTTTAGGTTAAAGGGCATGTTGTGACAAACCCTCGCAATGCGGAAATATAAAACATACAAGCATGTGAATTATATAGCGGAAAATACGGTATTTTAAAAACCTTTATACATGCAAGATAGAAAAATACGAGGAGTGTCAAAATATTACAAACTAAATAAAAATACCACAAGAGACGTAGTCTCTCAAAGTGTTAACAAAAGATAAAGTAATTAGCAACTAGCTAAACAACGTCTAGAGGTGTTTCATCCAGGGACAACGCCCGCTAGCTCACACCCGAACCCAAAATAGCATAAGCAAAAAGCCATCCATGCAAGCAACCTGTTCATTCATGAAAAACATGAACGCCACAATCAGTGGGGAGTAACTCCGGGTTCTCCCAGCCATATCACATTAAACGTACATATAAGGAAATACAAAAGTTAAATCATGCATATATAGATATACATGTGAGTTGCAATAAGAATAGATAGGCAATCCAATATAAAATGATAAGATCATGTGGAAAACAAATCCGAACCCATCATGTTATTCAAAGACTCGGGGAAGACACTCTTAGGCAACCGGATACGCTCACTAGGGCTTGCATCTCACCGTTAGCGGTATAAGATTGATAAGATTGAGACTCGACATACAAACCAAGTCAAGTCATGCGATGATTACACAAATCCAACATATTATCATTCATTCACGAACCAAGACAATGACGGTGTCAATCAGCCCAATGGACCATGAACAAGATCATGAAATCACGCATTCAAAGAACTACACAAGACGACAATCTCACGTAATGAAACACTAGCATCGTGTCCCAGCACGAATGATTTAAAGGCATCCACGGGATAAAGCATTTCAATGAACTCATACACGTGCTTACATTCGTATATGTAGCACTAATTTCCTCCTTGGTAGCCGAACGATAAATAAATATCCTGGTCCTAGTCTAAAACCTGGCCAGGATCTCGGAATTTATAAGTGTTCCGATTCGAACATTGCGATTAAAACGTTTAGCATCCAAGGATAGGGCTTACAATATATATGACGAGTACACCCAATCGGTAGTATCCCAATTCACGAAAGAGGAGGAAAATCCAGCTCAAGCCTCATAACAAGCGGTACGCTACATGCAAATAACACCACCTCGCAAGTATACAACATTTGACGGCCGGGTCGATCAACGCATAGCGTTCAACTACCAACAACGTCGTCATATGCCCACTAACACATGCATTTAAGCAGTAGGATACCTCGCCGTTCCGACATTCCAGCCTTACGAACGGAAAGGTAGCCACGGGAATGAGAATACAAAGCACAAGACAAAACCGTGCTCAAACCGTAACATATATGAAAAACCGACTCAAAGTGGAACATATCGAAAACCGTCACAAAACATGAGATACATGCGAAAGAAATATCATATAACCGAAGCATGAATATTATAAGACCTTACGTAAAATTTCACGGTAAACCGATCATGCGCACTATTATAAATCACGAGTTTTTGAAAATAAAGGAAATGCATACAGCCGTGTTCCAGGCCGGGCAACAGACCGGCGGCCGGTGGGCCGGCTCAGAACACAGGCAAAATCCCAAAAACAGAGAAAAGGGGTCTGGGCCGGTCAGTCGACCGGCGGCCGGTCGACCGGCACAGAACATCACAACAAAACCAACACTTCAACACTGATGTGTCCCAGGCCGGTGGGTTGACCGGTGGCCGGTTGGCCGGCCTGGAGCACCATATCATGCAAAAACCAAAATTTCCAAATGAGTTTCTGATGTGTTCCAAGCCGGTGGTCAGACCGGCGGCCGGTCGACCGGCTGGGAGCACTTCTTCACCCGAGAGCTTCCAAAACTCAACCAAATCATTTCCAAATCATTTCAATTCTCATATATACTTCAAATAATCATCAACAATCAATATATATCATCCATATTCATCATATAACAGCATTTACTAATCATAGCATGGATGCTAATCTTCCTACTCGTAATCTAATACGATTCTCTAGCATATAAACATATAAAACACGTAAGTAATACCGAGTAACCCTTCACCGTTACATTTGAGCGTCTCTAATGATCGTCAAGCTCCTCTTCTATAAGGAAATAGTCTTTGTCGGGATCTTGGAGGTCGCCACCTACAATTAGATCGTAAAAAGATGAATAAAGTTCATATTGAGAAAGACGGAAAGTTTGAAAAGCGAGAAAGACGATGATTTTAACATCTACGCGGATAGAGGAAGGTACGGGAGTAAGAATAAGATAAACTTACGTAAATTCTATCGAGCAACGAAGAAGTTATGCGAATTATGAAATCGAAATCAAAGAGGGAAATTGATTTCTTAAGGAAGAAGAAAACTAGGGTTGATTTTGTGTTTAATGAGATTTTAGGTTAAGGAAGGGAGTTGTGTGAGATGTGTAGAGAAAAAGTCAAAGGCGATTACCAAAGTCAAGAAAAGTCAAACTAGACTGAAGACGACATTTTCATGAAATCTCGCAGAAATTCCAAATACGAACTCGGAAATTCTAAATTCGACTCGAAACTTAAAATTATAAATTAAAACTTAATTTTGCTGAAAAGATTTCGTAAAATATTTCTACTAGAAAAATAGGGTACATTTCCCGGGTGTTACAATACCTCTCCGTTCAGACATTCCAGCCTTACGAACGGGAAGGTAGCCAAGGGAATGAGAATACAAAGCACAATACAAAATAGTGCTCAAACCGACTCATTTGTAAAAACCGACTCAAAGTGGGATCATATCGAAAACCGTCACAAAACATGTGATACATGCGAAAGAGATATCATATATTCAAAACATGAATATTATAAGACATTACGTAAAATTATACGATAAACCGATCATGCGAACTATTATAAATTACGAGTTTTAGAAGTTGAAGGAAAAAATATACAGCCGTGTTCCAGGCCGGGCTGGAGACCGGCGGCCGGTGGGCCGGCTCAGAACACAGGCAAAATCTCAAAAACAGAGGAAAGGGGTCTGGGCCGGTCAGTCGACCGGCGGCCGGTCGACCGGCACAGAACATCACACCAAAATCAAAACTTCAATACTGATGTGTTCCAGGCCGGTGGATGGACCGGTGGCCGGTTGGCCGGCCTGGAGCACCATATCATGCAAAAACCCAAATTTCCAAAGGAGTTTCTGATGTGTTCCCAGCCGGTGGTCAGACCGGCGGCCGGTCGACCGGCTGGGAGCACTTCTTCACCCGAGAGCTTCCAAAGCTTAACCAATTCATTTCCAAACTCAATTATACTTCCAATAATCATCAATATTCATCATATAACATCATTCATTAATCATAGCATGGTATCTAAACTTCCTAATCGTAATCTAATACGATTTTCTAGCATATAAACATGTAAAACACGTAAGTAATACCGAGTAACCCTTCACCGTTACCTTCTATGCGTCTCTAATGATTGTCAAGCTCCTCTTCTATAAGAAAATAGTCTTTGTCGGGATCTTGGAGGTCGCCACCTACAATTAGATCGCAAAAAGATGAATAAAGTTCATCTTGAGAAAGACGGAATGCTTAAAAAGCGAGAAAGACGATAATTTTATTATCCATACGGATAGAGGAAGGTACGGGAGGAAGAATAAGATAAACTTACGTAAATTCTATCGAGTAACGAAGAAGTTACGTCAATTCAAAGATCAAATTCCAAGAGGGAAAAATATGAGCTTTCTTAATGGAGAAGAAAGGGGGTTGTGTGTTTGATTTGTGTTTAATGAAGAATTAGGTTAAGGAAGGAGTAGTGTGAGTTGTGTAGGAAAAGTCAAAGACGATTTCCAAAGTCCAGAAAAGTCAAACTAGACTTAAGACGGCTTTTTCATGAAATCTCGCAGAATTTCCAAATACGAACTCGGAAATTCTAAATTCGACTCGGAACATAAAAAGCTAATTTAAAACTTAAATTCGCTGAAAAGATTTCGTAAAATATTTCTACTAGAAAAATAGGGTACATTTCCGGGTGTTACAATCACCCCCACCTTTTAAAAAGTTTCGTCCTCGAAACTTGAGAGTAGAAAACAAAAGTATTAAGGACAAGAATCGGTTTTCAAAATTGATACTAAAACTTTTACCAAAAGAAACATTTATGAAACGAGGTTCTTCTCGAAAACGATTTAAAGAGAATTTTCATAAGTGTGGAACTTACTTACGGATCTCAAGAGCGCCCGTCGCGAACGAGAACTCAAATTATCCAAATCAAATTAAAGTCGAAATAGGGAAATCGAAATTCAAAACAAACGTTAGTAAGTGCAGGACTAGTCACCAGACGTCTCCAATAACAAGTCCAAACATCCAACCAAACCCAAAATCCAAATATAAAAGCAAAAGAAATTCATTTTCTCCAAAAAGAGGGTACACAAACCATCTTTAAACTTCTTTGAAACGTTAAATTAGAAATATAATATGGAAATTTGAAAGTTTTATCAAAGATAAAATCAAATATCAAGACATTACACGAACGTAGAGCGACTCGAACATCGAAATCACAGTTCGTGATACAAAGAGGTACGACCAAACGAGCAAAATGGACTAAAAAAGAAAGAATTAAAGAGTAGCAGATTGAGTAAAGATCAATTTGAGGGAAAAGAGAGGAATGAACCACAATACTATCTTCCATCTATGAAAATTCAAATGTCGATCACAACTCGACATCACTAACTCCACGAGTAATCTAGTCCTCAAGAGAGTGCAATATGTCCTCAACATTTTCCATCATCAGATTCCTACCTAAATATTTCATAAACATGACACTTCGAGTAACAAACCCCAATTATTCGAATCCAATTAGAATCTACTAAGGTCCACCGGCACGGTAGACTCCACAACTAACAATCCAAATGAAAGATTCATTACAAACTCTAATCTTACTAGCTCCATCAAAACTCTTATTAGAAACCACCAACGATATATGCATATATATAGGGAAACATGATCGCTATTAACCACAAGGTAAAGAGACTTACCATGAAATCCTTTGATTCAAATTATTCCAAAACTCACTATCCTAAATCATTAACAACGAACCTTCTCCTCTTCAAAAGTCGAATCACTAAACCTCAAAAGAGATTAGTCTCACAAATCTCATTTCACTTAACTTTTGCCATTCATAGAGCAATGCGACCGTTCATCAATTTATTTAGTTCCTTCAAACTCCCTATACAACGGTTTCCGCCTATGACAATATTCCTCAAGTTGTGTCATCCAATCCAAATTCCACAAAGTATCTATTCCCACTAGGGTCCAACACATAAGGACAATAAATTCTTAAGTAATCTTTAAAGCAACCACTAACATCCTTAACAACATCAATTATCATTACAATCTATTCGATCCTCAAGGTGATATTACAATATCAAGATTCAAGGTCTAAAATCACCAAGAGAGGTTCAACTTACTTATCCTCAATTCCTTATAGTCAATTAAACATGAATCTAGCTCTATAGGGTGGGTAGGTACCATATTTAGTGCATCATCAAAACACAACCGCTAAATCCTTTCATTAGCTAAAGAGAAACTACCTCACAAGAGATTAGGGATAAATGAACATGATACAAGGAATATTAGGAAGCATCATTATAGACTACGATGAGAAGGAATTAAAAGATGAAGGCGAGGAAAGGAAACGAGGTTGATTTAAGAAAGTAAACTACCAGACACGATCTCCGGGGGCGCATCGACTTCGGCTCGACGAAGTACATAGCTGGATCCTTTAGTTTTGGCACCGGTTGCGGAAGTCTGACGATCGGGACATTCACGAATGAAATGTCCAGGCTTCTTGCAGAAAAAGCAAAAGAGGGGCCTATCATAGCATCCTACTCCGGGGTGCAAGGGTTTCCTACAACCGTCGCAAAAACGACGTTGAGCTTGAGGTTGAGGGGGAGCATTGGAACGCCTCTGGTTAGCATAGGCATTAGAGGAAGAGGAAGCGAAAAGTCTTTTGTCATGGAAATTTGACCTTGGATTGAAAGAGGAAAAAGGAGATGGACTCTTCATCATCGCCCCATCACTAAAGACCTTCATGGAATCCTCGGCCCGAAGGGCATCGTCATACAATTCTCCGAAAGATGTAGAGCTCCTCCTTACTTTGCTTTGGAGCAAAGCACTTAGCTTATTACGATAGTAAAAAGCTCTATCTTCATCATCCTTGATGAGTCCTGGCGCACAACGAGCAAGCTTGTTGAATTGGGTGGTGAAGTCTTGGGTCATCAAATCACCTTGCTTGAAATCGATGAATTCTCTGAGTCTTTGTTGCTTGAGCTTCAAGGGGTAAAATCGATCCTCAACAAGAGACTTGAAACATTCCCACTCGAAATTGATTTCAAGAATAGCGGTGGGATTGGAAATAGACCACCAATAGTCTGCCTCCCTTACCAAGAAGAACTGAGCAATCCTTACCTTGTCCTCTTCAAGGACTTGGTAATAATCAAATTGGTTCTCCATCTCTCGAAACCATTCCGAGAGCTCGGTAGGGTCTGGCTCACCACCATAAGGCGTAATATTGCTCCTAGCAATTTGGCTAGCCACCCAAGCATAACCTCCTTGGCAGTTGTCTTCTCTATGAGGAGGAACTTGGTTGGCACTAACAACGTTCTCTTCTACACGAGGTCCAACCATCTTCATAAGAAACAAAAACAAATTAAGTTACTCCTATCAATTAGCATACGCAAAAAGACTACCAAATAAAGTCCTTAACTTCTACCCAACTCTCATTCATTATTTCAAGGTCAAGTAGTTTAATTTAGGGTTCACGTGTGTGCGTCGGGAGCGATTAAGCTCTGATACCAACTGTGACAACCCTCGCGAATGCGGAATAATAAATCAAACAAGCATGCGAATTATAATGCGGAAATAGGTAGTTTTTAAAAACTTTTATACATGCAAGTTAAATAAAACGAGGAGTGTCAAAATATTACAAACTAAATACGGAAATACAACAAAGAGACGGAGTCTCTCAAAATGTTAGCAAAGAACAAGTGTTTAACAAAACTAGCTACAATCGTCTAGAGGTGAAACTTCCAGGGACAACGCCCGCTAGCTCACACCCGAACCCAAAATAGTCAAAGCAAAAAGCCATCCAAGCAAGCAACCTGTTCATCCATGAAAAACATGAACGCCACAGTCAGTGGGGAGTAACTCCGGGTTCTCCCAGCCATATCACATCAAACGTACATATAAGGAAATACGAAAGTAAAGCATGCATAAATATATATACATGTGAGTTGCGATAAGAATAGATAGGCAATCCGAGATATAACGATAAGATCATAGAGAAATCAAATACGTAACCATCATGTTATTCAAAGACTCGGGAAAGACACTCTTAGGCAATCGAATACGCTCACTAGGGCTTGCATCTCACCGTTAGCGGTATAAGTTTGATAAGATTGAGACTCGACAGACCAACCAAGTCAAGTCATGCAATGATCACAACAAATCCAACATATTATCATCCATTCACGAACCAAGACATTGACGGTGTCCAATCATGCAATGACCATGAACAATATCATGAAATCACGCATTCAAGAACGACACAAGACGACAATCTCACGGTAAATGAAACGCACTAGCATCGGGTACATGGCAAGTATGATTAACGGCATCCACGGGATCACATTTCCCTGAACTCATACGCGATGCTTACATTTCGCCTATGTAGACTAATTTCCTCCTGGTAGCACGACGATAATAAATATCCGGTCCTAGTCTAAATCTGGCCAGAATCTCGGAATAAACCATTTTCCGATTCGACATGCGATGACGTTTCGCATCCAAGACTCGGGCTTATAAAATATATGCCGAGTACCCCAAATTCGGTAGCTCAATTCACGAAAGAGGCAGAAAAACAGCTCAAGCCTCATAACAAGCGGTACGCTACATGCAAATAACACCACCTCGCAAGTATACAACATTTGACGGCCGGGTCGAACAACGCATAGCGTTCAACTCCCAACAACGTCGTCATATGCCCAATACACATGCAATTAAGCAGTAGGATACCTCTCCGTTCCGACATTCCAGCCTTACGAACGGGAAGGTAGCCAAGGGAATGAGAATACAAAGCACAAGACAAAATAGTGCTCAAACCGACTCATTTGTAAAAACCGACTCAAAGTGGGAACATATCGAAAACCGTCACAAAACATGTGATACATGCGAAAGAGATATCAAATATTCAAAACATGAATATTATTATACATTACGTAAAATTATACGGTAAACGGATCATGCGAACTAATATAAATTACGAGTTTTAAAAGTCAAAGGAAAACAACACAGCCGTGTTGCAGGCCGGGCAGGAGACCGGTGGCCGGTTGGCCGGCTCAAAACACAGGCAAAATCCCAAAAACAGAGGAAAGGGGTCTGGGTCGGTCAGTCGACCGGCGGCCGGTCGACCGGCACAGCCAATCATACCAAACTCAAAACTTCAACACTGATGTGTTCCAGGCCGGTGGGTTGACCGGTGGCCGGTTGGCCGGCCTGGAGCACCTCTTATACAAAAATCCCATTTTTCAAAAGAGTTTCTGGAGTGTTCCCAGCCGGTTGGCAGACCGGCGGCCGGTCGACCGGCAGGGAACCCCAGTTCACCCGAGAGCCTCTTACACTTAACCAATTCATTTCCAAATCATTTCAATTCTCATATATACTTCAAATAATCATAAACAATCAATATATATCATCAATATTCATCATATAACATCATTTACTAATCATAGCATGAATCCTAATCTTCCTAATCGTAATCTAATACGATTTTCTAGCATATAAACATGTAAAACACGTAAGTGATACCGAGTAACCCTTCACCGTTACCTTTAAGCGTCTCTAATGATCGTCAAGCTCCTCTTCTATAAGGAAATAGTCTTTGTCGGGATCTTGGAGGTCGCCACCTACAATTAGATCGCAAAAAGATGAATAAAGTTCATCTTGAGAAAGACGGAATGCTTAAAAAGCGAGAAAGACGATAATTTTATTATCAATACGGATAGAGGAAGGGACGGGAGGAAGAATAAGATAAACTTACGTAAATTCTATCGAGTAACGAAGAAGTTACGTCAATTCAAAGATCAAATTCCAAGAGGGAAAAATATGAGCTTTCTTAATGGAGAAGAAAGGGGGTTGTGTGTTTGATTTGTGTTTAATGAAGAATTAGGTTAAGGAAGGAGTAGTGTGAGTGGTGTAGGAAAAGTCAAAGACGATTTCCAAAGTCCAGAAAAGTCAAACTAGACTTAAGACGGCTTTTTCATGAAATCTCGCAGAATTTCCAAATACGAACTCGGAAATTCTAAATTCGACTCGAAACATAAAAAGCTAATTTAAAACTTAAATTCGCTGATAAGATTTCGTAAAATATTTCTACTAGAAAAATAGGGTACATTTCCGGGTGTTACACGTCTAACTCTAGTCAGCTGAGCGTTACCGATATACGTTAATCAACTGACAAGTATAAAATAAATATATCCCAAATCTATTCCTTTTATGAGATTTAATAATGTAGACACACTATTGTGAAGGACACCTAATCCAACAATCTCCCACTTGTCCTATACAAGTTGTGCGTTACCAATTCTCGTGTCCGTTAAAATCTCCCACTCAATGCAAGGTGTCTTTTAGGTCGTACTTGCACTTGAACTTATCATGAGTGGTTTCCTCAATCGAGAGAATGACTGTCTGACCGGATACATATCCGAGCGTGGCCACGCATTTCAAGTCATATCTCCTCGAGTGGCCCAGAGATTATATAAACCCAATATAGGTGGACAATTCATGTTGAGCTATTTTCTTCGTTCAATACAGATCACCATGACCCAGTAGATGCCTATCGGCCTCCTTTTACGGAACGACCTAGGACAAAAACCTAAGTCAATCGAAAAGTGCAATGACTCAGACAAATAGTCTCCAGTCAAAAGAATTGACTCATAAGAATAATATATAAGTCTTTACCACGACCAGGTAACAAGAATTTAAGACTCTATAAATGGTCACTGCCCGACAGACTAAATCTGCCTATGTAATCAATTAGTCATTTCCATGACCCTATGGCTGTCGAACCCGCCATCAATTGACTTACAATATAGTCACTCCGGGATGTCACCCTTTTGAGAAGTATGGGCACAATAATACAATGAGATCATGTTCACTTTAAGTAGGGTTCAACGTTGTCTCAACAACCTACTAGAAAATCAAAGTATTCTTAAATAAAACGATAAATGTAATTATGTAAATAATGATTCAATATCAAAATTTGTTTATAGCAAATCAGGTACACGTTTCAATCCCATCGAAAATACATGATTATTATGCTTAGTCTGCGATAAAGGCTTGGTTAAAGGATCAGCAATATTATCCTCTGTCCCAACCTTACAAATCGCTATTTCCTTCCTATCAATATAATCTCTAATTACATGATATTTCCTGAGTACATGTCTAGATTTATTGCTAGATTTTGGCTCCTTTGCCTGAAAAATAGCCCCACTGTTATCACACAAAATAGTGATAGGATCAGCAATAGAAGGAACCACTTTTAATCCTTCCAAAAATTGCCTAATCCAAGCAGCTTCCTTTGCAGCTTCTGATGCTGCAAGATACTCAGCTTCCGTTGTAGAATCTGCAGTCACACTTTGTTTGAAACTCTTCCAGCTGACAGCACCACCATTCAACATGAATACATATCCTGATTGGGATTTTAAATCATCCCGGTCTGCTTGGAAACTAGCATCCGTGTAACCCTTTGCACGTAGCTCAGTATCACCTCCAAACACCAAAAATGAATCCTTAGTCCTTCTCAAGTACTTAAGGATATTCTTTACCACTATCCAATGACTCTCACCTGGATTAGATTGGTAACGACTCGTCATGCTCAGAGCATATGAGACGTCAGGACGCGTGCACATCATAGCGTACATGATTGATCCAACTGCCGAAGCATATGGAATCACTTTCATGCGTTCAACCTCTGCGGGTTCACTTGGGCACTGAGTCTTACTCAAAGTGATTCCATGACCCATAGGTAGATAACCTCTCTTAGAGTTTGTCATTTTGAACCTATCAAGAATCTTATCTATATAAGCTTCTTGACTTAACGCTAATATCCTTTTAGATCTATCTCTATAGATCCTGATACCTAAGATGCGTTGCGCCTCTCCTAAGTCTTTCATTTGAAAATGATTTCCAAGCCACTCCTTCACAGAAGTGAGCATTGGAACATCATTTCCAATGAGCAATATGTCATCCACATATAAGACTAAGAAGACCAATTTGCTCCCACTAAACTTCATGTACAAACATGGTTCCTCGACACTTTGAGAAAAACCATTCTGTTTAATTACATGATCAAACCGATGGTTCCAACTCCGAGAAGCTTGTTTAAGACCATAAATGGATCTCTTAAGCTTGCAAACTTTCTTAGAATTGTTTGGATCGATAAAACCCTCAGGTTGTGTCATATACACCTCCTCTTCTAGAAATCCATTCAAGAAGGCGGTTTTTACATCCATTTGCCAAATTTCATAATTATGAAATGCAGCAATTGCTAAGATTATCCGAAAAGACCTAAGCATTGCAACTGGCGCAAAAGTTTCATCATAGTGTAAACCATGAATCTGAGTGAAACCTTTTGCCACCAATCGTGCCTTGTAGACATCAGGTTGTCCATCCAAGCCGAATTTGATTTTAAAAATCCATTTACACTGAAGAGGTCTTACATCCTTAGGTAAATCAACCAAGTCCCATACTTGATTTTCGTACATGGAGTCTATTTCAGATTTCATGGCTTGAAGCCACAATTTGGAGTTAGAACTTGAGATAGCTGCCTTATAGGTTGTAGGCGCGTCACTTTCTAAAAGTAAGACGTCATTACCACATTCCTCGATAATACCAAGATATCTATCAGGTGGGTGACTGATTCGCGTTGACTTCCTAGGAACTATAACTAAACCAGATGAAGAAGGAACATCTTCCTGCGTCACATTTTCAGTTTGTGGCTCTTGAACTTCAGTAAGTTCAAATTTTCTCCCACTCTGTCTTGTAGAAATAAATTCTTTTTCTAGAAAGACAGCATCACGAGCAACAAACACTTTGCTCTCATGACGGTTGTAGAAGTAAAAACCACGAGTTTCCTTAGGATAACCTATAAAGAAACATTTGTCGGATCTGGGAGCTAACTTATTATCAGACTTGTTCTTGACATAAGCTTCACAACTCCAGATTTTCATATACGACAAATTCGGGACTTTCCCTTTCCACAACTCATGTGGTGTTTTCTCAGCTGCTTTAGTCGGGCTTTTGTTTAAGGAAGTAGTAGCGGAAAGTATGGCAAATCCCCAAAATGAGTCAGGAAGCTCTGTCTGACTCATCATTGACCGAACCATATCTAATAAAGTTCGGTTCCTCCTTTCAGCTACACCATTCAATTGTGGTGTACCTGGAGGTGTCAATTGTGATACAATACCACAATCTTTTAGATGATCATCAAAGTCATTACTAAGATATTCACCACCACGATCAGATCGTAATTCTTTGATCTTTCTATCTAATTGATTTTCAACTTCCTTTTGGAATTCTTTGAACTTTTCAAAGGCTTCACTTTTGTACCTCATTAAATAGACGTATCCATATCTACTTAAATCATCAGTGAAAGTAATGAAATAATCATAGCCTCCTCTAGCAGTGATTGTCATTGGTCTACATACATCAGTATGAATGAGTCCTAATAACTGACTTGCTCTTTCACCATTTCCAGAAAAAGGTGATCGAGTCATCTTGCCTAAAAGACAAGACTCGCAATTTCCAAAAGATTCGTAATCAAATGGAGATAGAATACCAGTCTTAACTAGTCTTTTAATGCGATTTTCGTTTATATGTCATAAACGACAATGCCAGAGAAATAAAAGATCTGGATCACCTGTTTTGAGCTTTTTATTTTCCATATGATGAATTTCATTAGTTAGATCTAGAATATAAACACCATTGATAGATTTGGCTAAACCATATATTATATTATCGAAGGCAAAAGTACAACATTTGTCTTTAATTACAAAAGTAAAACCTTCTCCGTCTAATACAGATATGGATATTATATTCTAACTAAGAGAAGGTACAAAATAACAGTTATTTAAGTACAACTCCAAGCCAGATACTAAACTAATTACATAGGTTCCAACCGACACAGCTGCGATCCTAGCTCCATTTCCCAAGCGGAGGTCAACTTCACCCTTGGCTAGTTGACGGACGTTTCTCATTCCCTGTAAATGATTACAAAGATGAGAACCACAACCTGTATCAAATACCCATGTGGTGGAACTTGTTAAATTTACGTCAATCATATAGATTTCTGATGAAATTTTACCTGACGTCACACGTCATGCTTTCTTATCATCAAGATACTTAGGGCAATTTTGCTTCCAATGCCCATTTCCGTTACAGTAAAAACATGTCTGTTCTGGTGTTGCCCCCTTTTTAGGTTTGGGGGAATAGCCAATCACTATTGCTTTTCCCTTTTCCTTTGCTTTGGGGTTGACTTTCTTCCCTTTAGCATTAGACCTTTTAGACTTTTGTTTACTTTTAACGTTTATGTTTAAAACGTCCCTTTTCGAACTCCCACTCGACTGTAAATCTCTTCCAGTCTGTACCAAAAGGCCATGAAGTTCGTGGATACTCTTATCCATGTTATTCATGTTGAAATTTACTCTAAAACTAGAAAATCCATCGTGAAGTGAATGTAGCACGCGATCAATTGCAATTTCCTTAGAAATCGGACTTCCTAAAGTCTCGAGAGTTTCCGCGCACTCAATCATATTGAGTACGTGGTTACTCACAGATTGACCTTTAACGAGACGAGCCTCGAAAAACTTAACTGCGGCATTATACCTTTGAACACGTGGTGCTTGGGAGAACATGCTTCCAAGCCTAGTATAAATTTCATGTGCGGTCGGAAGTGTTATGCAACGAAGTTTCAAAAACGGATCCATTGCGAAAATCAAGACATTCTTAATTGAGTTCGAAATTTGCATATATTCGTCGTAAGTTTGACGAATAGCAACACTGGGCCTTACAGCGGGAATTGTAAGAGGAGGGTCCACCAGATATCGCAATTTACCGTCAGCAATAGCAGTAGCCTTTAGTTGCTCTATCCACTCGACATAATTGCTCCCATCTTTCTTTAAACAAGACTTGTCCATAAAGGACCTAAGCCACGACTCTTTCGGTAGAGTAGCGGAGGGTAAATCATTTTGTTGAATTGCTGTATTAGTCGACATTATGCAGATTTTATACTACAAACGAAAAAGAAGGAAATATTAACATTTATCGGAAAAATAAACCTGAAAAATCAAGTTATAAAAAACGTTTATATAATGATCTCCCACTAAACTATATAAACGATTCCAAGATCCGTTTTTAATTAATCTTGGGCACGGTGAGCCGATACATCCCTTAATTAATTAAATTCGGTGAGTCAACTTTTGACTGATTCTACACCTATAACTCTTGGTCGATAAATTTCTTAAATATATCTTTAGCCCCGGGACTGAGACTTGTCTCTGCATCCCGTTGAGTCCAACCAACTTTGACACGTAATAACGTTTATTACCCTACTTACCCAACGTAAAAAGGGAACACCCTGCTGAGGCGAGCGTGGCCCTAATGAAGAAGGGATTTATAGGTGCTAATTATTGGTAAGGCTATATCTCAATTTTAAAAATGTGAGAGATCTTGTCAAAAAATTATCTATCACTTTTTAAGTGAACTAAATAGGTGAATGGTAGATGATTTAATGACAATAACAAAATATTAAAAACGCACTAGACTTTGGCAATTTGGCATGGTGGAACAATGCAACAATTAACATGTAAATAAAACAATAAATATAAATCCTAATATGGCCACTTATCTTAGTTAATCTAATTAACTATTACATTAAGCTTTCCAAAATACAAATCTTCAATTTCTTGAAACCGTCTTTTAGATCACCTTTTCTCCGTCTTTTGGACCACCGTCTTCTCAAAAATAATTACATCATATAATCCTATTATACAATTTTTTACTAATAAATGAAAATAATTAATTTTACAGACGGGCAATACGAGATTGCTTAATTACAAATTAAACTAGTATTCCCTTACATTTCGGGTAATACTAATTTCTAACTTGGCCATATTAGGTACAACGTAATTCATCCAATGAATAAATAAAAATAACATGCTAATATGCAACATATTATTTACTATAAATAAACATGAAACATGCCAAATTGCCATTTTCATAATTAATCATATTAATAAAGCATTTCATTAATGGAATTTTCAACATTTTTAACCATTAAAAATTGTAAATCAACATTTAAACTTTATTTAAGTTCATACTAACATTCCAAACTGTTTTGGTACCTCAAAAATTAGTCTCCACTAATTTTTGAATAATATTAGCATGATTTGATCTATCTTGCTGTTTATATCACAATTATCGCAACTTTTACGCCTTTATTCCGAAATAATCATATAAAATAATGAAAATTCAAAATAAATAATTGTAACTTTTCTAGAAAATTACCAGAATACTAAATGGACCAAAATAAAAATTTCAGAAATTTTAAACCATTTTTCATAATTCATTCGCATGTTTATCAGTTTTCATGTAAAAACGATATAATCATGCCAATAAATTATCAAAAATATAAAATAATTTTAAAAATCAAAATTTTATGATTCTGGAACATTTCCAGGTCTGAAAAAAAAAATTGGCCCATTTATTTTTTCGGTCATTTTTAATCGTAATATAGTCATTATTTAATGATATTTATCATATAAAATCAATAAACATGTAAAAATTAACAATTTAATTTCTGAATTTTACATATACTATATAAAACATGCATGCATGAGTATATTAAGATTTAATCATCAGATTTAACATGCAAATATTTTAAATTAACAATTAACCCAAAATAATGCATTTTAAGACACTTTTAACCGAAAAAAAAACTAAAAATAGCAAATTAACTCCAAAAATAATAAAATTCGACCAGAAACTTTTTAAGGTCAGTATGAACATGCATGGAAAAAATCAACTCATTTGAACCATTTTATCAATATTTAAGCAATTTATCATATAAATCGTCTTAAGTCGTATTAATAAACATGCATGCACAAAAGGCTCTGATACCAATTGTTAGTTATGAAAACTATATATTTAGACTTTCTAATCATTATATTAAATTATCATAATTTAATTTATATGTGATCTAGTACATGCATGATAAAATAGTCCTTATTAAACAACAAATAAGAAGAAATTTCCTTACAAAGCTTTATGGAAATGGTATACTAAAACTTTTGTAGTTTTACAACCTGAATATAGAGCTCCTTAAACCTTAATCCAAAGTAGGATTACTCCTCCTTGTTGCACCCAAGGATTTGCCCCAAAATCCTAGTTTTATTAACTAGATAAAAACTAAGACTAACCTTAATAATACTACAAATATTACTACTTATTAGTAATATAAGCTGTATATTATATTTTGTGATTTTATGTGATGAAGATGATGATGTTGATGAAGAATAAGATGAACAATTCAACTTATTGTTCTAGGTTGAAAAAGCCACCAAGTGCTTATAATGAACAATTTTTTCTTCTTAATTCATCAAATGTAGTGACCATAGTGTTGTGGTATTTATAGGTAAATTAGGGTAGTGGAAAATGATGTAAACATCCACTAATGAGTGGAAATATTGCCCAACACTCACCAAATTGTGATTGTGCATATTTCGGTCTATATGTGAGTTTTTGGGTCCATTTTTGACTTTTGATATTTGTCCCACAAATACTTATAAGTCAAATACTTAATTATCTCATATAATTAATTATTAATTGGACCATTTAACTATTATATAATACAAATAATTAAATAATATACACTTAATTTTTAAGTGATATTTTACCATTATATCAATATATAATGGGTCATTGGATACCCATTTTAGCTAATATTACAACTCCTTGTAGAATTTATTAGCTAATTACCACTACCTCACAATATATATAAATACCTCAAAGAATTTAGTAAATTAACTTTTAATAACTAAATTTCATTATATTTGATCATATCAAATAATTTTGGTCCGAGTTCAAAACTTGATCATCATATTAAAACTCACTTGACTAATCTTTAGTCAATATTAATAAGGGACTAACTGAAATGTATCTTTATACAATATCATTAGTTTTTCCATTGGGGTTCCTCCCTATAGGTGTGACCGAGAGGGATCAGTTGATTACCGCCGTCAAACGACAGTAACGTCTAACTCTAGTCAGCTAAGCGTTACCGATATACGTTAATCAACTGACAAGTATAAAATAAATATATCCCAAATCTATTCCTTTTATGAGATTTAATAATGTAGACACACTATTGTGGAGGACACCTACTCCAACAATCTGTGAACAATGAGTCTTCCTTTCTTCATCACCCATTGTTTCCATTGTAACTCCTTGTAGTCTTCCTTCATTACCCATTGTTTGAATTGTAACTCCTTGTGTGAACAATGAGTCTTCATTCATTACCCATTGTTTTCATTGTAACTCCTTGTCTAAACAATGAGTCTTCCTTCATTACCCATTGTTTCCATTGTACCTCCTTGTGTGAATAATGAGTCTTCCTTTCTTCATCACCCGTTATTTGCACTGTAACTCCTTATGTGAACAATGAGTCTTCCTTTCTTCATTACCCATTGTTTGCATTGTAACTCCTTGTGTGAACGATGAGTATTCCTTCATTACCTATTGTTTGCATTGTAAATCCTTGTGTGAACAATGAGTCTTCCTTCATTACCCATTGTTTGCATTATAACTCCTTCTGTGAACAATGAGTCTTCCTTCAATACCCATAGTTTGCATTGTAACTCCTTGTGTGATCAACGAGTCTTCCTTCATTATCCATTGTTTGCTTTGTAACTCCTTGTGTGAAAAACTAGTCTTCCTTTCTTCATGACCCATTGTTTGCATTGTAACTCCTTGTGTGAACGATGAGTCTTCCTTTATTACCCATTATTTTCTTTGTAACTCCTTGCGTGAACAATGAGTCTTCCTTTCTTCATTACCGATTGTTTGCATCACAACTCCTTGTGTGCACAATGAGACTTCCTTCATTACCGATAGTTTTCATTGTAACTCCTTGAGTGAACAATGAGTCTTCCTTCATTACCCATTGTTTGAATCGTAACTCCTTGAGTGAACAATGAGTCTTCCTTTCTTCATTACCCATTGTTTGCATTGTAACTCCTTGTGTGAACAATGAGTCTTCCTTCATTACCCATTATTTGCATTGTAACTCCTTGTGTGAACGATGAGTCGTCCTTCATTACCTATTGTTTTCTGATGTAAAATAAACCAAAAATTTACCTTTTTAGAGATATCGTTGCAGAGGAAATAAAAACAATATAAAAAGATATGAATTAGTTGTGATATCTCGCAAGATGAACAACTAAGACTTGAACTAGACAAGTAATCTCGCAAGACAACTCGAATAACTCGGATATGACGTGCTCAAACTCTCCTCCCTCGCAAGGAACTCAAATTTGCCACGAATAATACTCAACCTCGCAAGGAAGAATATGGATTAATTCAGCCTCGCAAGAACGAACTAACAAACTTAAAGCTCGCAAGCAATAAGAATTAAACAAGAACTTCTTGTATTAAAATCTCAAATTGTATATCTATTACAATGCATAAGACTCCTTATTTATACTACTACTAATTACCATAAACTAACTAGATAGAAATTAGGAAATAGTGTGAACACTACCTTATTATTAAATAAGATCACCACACTACTTTTATTCAAATTAGAAAAATAATAACAAAACTCTATTTAGGAAAGTAAACTTGAGAACAATTTAACCCAAGCTTCCATCTTGCTTTTGAATGTCACGTCCATCTTGCGTCATCCACGTACAATCTGGACAACTCAACTTAAAACGATCATATCTCCTTCGTTACTTAACCAAATAAAGCGTGTGACCACTTGTTGGAAAGCTAACATCATGTACTTTCATCTCCAAGTACAATCACGTCAAAATGAGCTACATATGTTGAGATATTTAGCTCTAAAGTTAAGGGAATAAATCTGAAAATGTCAAGAATGACTTAAACTTGCATTTTGAACATATACCCATGTCACTCATGTATCATTCTCCCCTTCTTCAAAAAGAATCGTCCCGATTCTTGGACCTACAACCTCCCGGATCAAATACATATGATGTAGCAAATGAGAAGATATTTTGATTAAAGTATACACCATAATACTCCTTTAGCTCATCATCCTCAATATAATCTTCATGCTTATTCATCTTATTTGATTTATAGTTGCCACCAGAATCATAAGCGAAAATCCTCTTGTACAATCTTTTCTTATGCTTTCTTTTCTCATGCCTCCCTTTGTTGTGCCTTCCATCCCACCACCTTCCATGCACAATTGTAGCACAATCCAAACAATTGTTGCTCCAAATAACAAGAATATCACGAGCTTCCATAACAATAGACTTTAATAAGAAAGAACGTTGATAAATCTCACCATATAACTTCTTTGCAATGTATTTATCAAGTGGCGATTGATATTCTTGTTATTTGGAGCAACAATTGTTTGGATTGTGCTACAATTGTGCATGGAAGGTGGTGGGAAGGAAGGCACAACAAAGGGAGGCATGAGAAAAGAAAGCATAAGAAAAGATTGTACAAGAGGATTTTCGCTTATGATTCTGGTGGCAACTATAAATCAAATAAGATGAATAAGCATGAAGATTATATTGAGGATGATGAGCTAAAGGAGTAATCAAATTCATAATGAGTAATCCCTTGTTTATGAGGTTCTTCATAATAATTTATATCATTGGTATCAATCTCATCTTCAAGAATAAAATCAACTTGTATGTGTAATTTGGGAACCATCACTTCTTCAAATTCTTCGTCAAAAATAGCCGGTAAGTTAGGATCAAATAATGAAGTACCTTCTATACGAGATTCATCTTCAGAAGAAAATAGTTTATCATCAATCATATCTTCTGTTTGATCATCACTTAATGGCTCAACAATATATGTGATAAATTCACCTTTTTCCTTGTCTGTTTCATCATTCGGATTTGAACAGTATTTTGTACTGTTCGATTGGACAAGGTCAGACATCATCTTCTCTACGTCTTCTACATGTTTGTCTTCTTTTTCCTCGTTAATAACTTCAAAAGTTTCAATTCTTGTATCTTCTATCTTTTTTGCTTCATAAGTTTGAACTGATTGTTGAAGCTTTTTAAGACTGAATGACAAAGAATCAACTCCTTTTTGTAACTCTTTGCATAATAAATAAAACTGATATTGCTCCCATTCATTCCATGTATGATTAGGTTTCTTCAAACCCATCTCATCACACACAAAAACTCAAGGACCGTCTTGGTTTAAGGAAATCAAGAGCCGAAGCTCTGATACCAAATTGATGTATAACTGCTCGGTTTTAAACTGAACAATTCAACGGACTGTTTATATTGTTTTCTGTATTTATGTTGCAGCAGAATTACTGTATTTTTTGGGTTTTTGTATGTGTGGGAACAAATAAAATAAAAGATATGAATTAGCTAAGACAATCTCGCAAGATCACTCAACAAAGACTTGAATTAATCAAGTGATCTCGCAAGACAACTTGACCAACTCGTGTGTAAACTCTCAACCTCGCAAGATATCAAGCAAACACAAATTCAACCTCGCAAGGAAGAATGATTATTATTTCCCTCTCGCAAGAAGTAAATAATAGAACTTAAAGCTCGCAAGCTATTAAGAACAAACAAGTAATAACTTGAATTCAATTCTCAATTGTGTATCTACTACAATGCATAAGACTCCTTATTTATACTACTACTAATTACCATAAACTAACTAGATAGAAATTAGGAAATTAACAAGACAACCACCTTATTTCAGTTTAGGAAATAAGATCATCACACTACTTTATTCAAATTAGGAAAATAATAATAAAACTCTATTTAGGAAAGTAAACTTAGAATTATTCAACCCAAGCTTCCATCTTGGACAGCTCAACTTGAAACGATCATATCTCCTTCGTTACTTATCCAAATAAAGCATGTGAACACTTGTTGGAAAGCTAACATCATGTACTTTAGTCTCCAAGTGAAATCACGTCAAAATAATCAATAATTTCTGAGTTATTGATCTTTAAAGTCAAGGGAACGAATCTAAAATGTCAAGAGTGACTTAAACTTGCATTTTGAACATATACCCATGTCCCTCCTATATCAATTTCATTGTAACTCCTTGTCTGAACAACGAGTCTTCCTTCATTACCCATTGTTTGCATTGTAACTTCTTTTGTAAACAATGAGTCTTCCTTCATTACCCATAGTTTGGATTGTAACTCCTTCTGTGAACAATGAGGCTTCCTTTCTTCATCACCCATTGTTTGCATTGTAACTCCTTCTGTGAACGATGAGTCTTCCTTCATTACCCATTGTTTGAATTGTAACTCCTTTTGTGAACAATGAGTCTTCCTTCAGTACCCATTGTTTGCATTGTAACTCATTGTCTGAACAATGAGTCTTCCTTCATTACCCATTGTTTTCATTGTACCTTCTTGTGTGAATAATGAGTCTTCCTTTCTTCATCACCCGTTGTTTACATTGTAACTCTTTGTTTGAACAATGAGTCTTCCTTTCTTCATTACCCATTGTTTGCATTGTAACTCCTTGTGTGAACGATGAGTCGTCCTTCATTACCCATTATTTGCATTGTAAGTCCTTGTGTGAACAATTAGTCTTCCTTTCTTCATTACCAATTGTTTGCATCGCAACTCCTTGTGTGAACAATGAGACTTCCTTCATTACCCATAGTTTTCATTTTAACTCCTTGTGTGAACAATGAGTCTTCCTTTATTCATTACCCATTGTTTGCATTGTAACTACTTGTGTGAACAATGAGTCTTCCTTTCTTCATCACCCAATGTTTGCATTGTAACTCCTTATCTTTCTTTCTTCATTACCCATTGTTTGCATTGTAACTCCTTGTGTGAACGATGAGTCTTCTTTCATTACCCATTGTTTGCATTGTAACTCCTTGTCTTTCTTTCTTCATTACCCATTGTTTGCATTGTAACTCCTTCTGTGAACAATGAGTCTTCCTTCATTACCCATAGTTTGCATTGTAACTCCTTCTGTGAAAAATGAGTCTTCCTTTCTTCATCACCCTTTGTTTGCATTGTAAATCCTTGTGTGAACGATGAGTCTTATTTCATTACCCATTGTTTGAATTGTAACTCTTTGTGTGAACAATGAGTCTTCCTTCATTACCCATTGTTTGCATTGTAACTCCTTGTCTGAACAATGAGTCTTCCTTCATTACCCATTGTTTGCATTGTAACTCCTTGTCTGAACAATGAGTCTTCCTTCATTACCCATTGTTTGTATTGTAACTCCTTGTGTGAACAATGAGTCTTGCTTCAATACCCGTAGTTTGCATTGTAACTCCTAGTGTGAACAATGAGTCTTCTTTCATTACGCATTGTTTCCATTGTAACTCCTTGTTTTTCTTTCTTCATTACCTATTGTTTGCATTGTAACTCCTTGTGTGAACGATGAGTCTTCCTTCATTACCCATTGTTTGAATCGTAACTCCTTGTGTGAACAATGAGTCTTCCTTTCTTCATCACCCAATGTTTGCATTGTAACTCCTTGTCTTTCTTTCTTCATTACCCATTGTTTGCAATGTAACTCCTGAAAGTCCATAGACCTTAATTAGACTCCTCTAATTATTTACTAAATTACTTATTAATTTAGTTTATAATGATCTATGTAACATGCATGCAAATATAAAGACATTTATATAAAAGAAGAAATTTCCTCACATTGATATGGAAATAATATGGGCACAACAAGAACTCCTTCTTGTTGTTCTTGAGCTATTAATATGGATGAACACAAGTAATCTCAAAACTAGAAGATCTCCTCTAAGTTGCACCAAGATGATACCAAATAATCTACCCTTATTATTAACTATATAATAAGATAGATGTTATACTACTTATGTGACACCCTCAAATTTGCGGAAAGAAAAAATCAGTTAAATACATAACAAAGGGTGTCATAAATAAAAGGGTCATTACAAAACGGAAATAATATTCTACAAAAGAAATATACAAGACGGGAGACATATCTCCCGTATAAATACGGGAATGAAAGAGTGATAAT